>JAQSVH010000002.1:5312304-5326538 GCA_029448705.1 Adansonia digitata | reverse complement strand
ACACTTAAATTATTTGGACAATGATTCTTGACAAATTATTTCTAAGTGGTCCAGCTCATATCTCCATATTCTCCCATCATCTTTTATTATTATTATTAATGCAATAAATAATAAATTTCTCTTATATATTTTTTTGAAAATTAATTTTTGCTAAAATTTTTATGAAGATTATATATTTTTTTCAACAAAACTATTCTGCGTAACGGTTAATTTTAAGGAGCAAATATAAATAGATTTATTGTTAAAATTTTCTTTATAGTACAATATAAAATTTTATTTTAATTTCGTAAATTTCGTCATTCAATTTTTAATTTTATTAAATCTTAGATATAATATAATAAAATTAATTAAAATTTATTTATTTATCATTTGTATTAGTAGAATATTTTATAAAAAAATAAAAATAGTTCGATTACTATGTCCACCTTCAAGCTGTTTATAATATAAAATTGTTTGAGAAAATATTTTAATTATGATATTTTTATTTAAAAAAATTAAAATATAAAGAAAAAAGTTACCATTCATATCACCTTTTATAAAAAAAAATTGATAAATTGAAAGTTTATTAAAAGATTTGAAGTAAAAAGGGGAAATTAATATTATTAAATAAAAAATGATAAACGTAGAAACTGACAGAACAGAACAGAACTGAGGGAGACAGTCGTAATTAAAAGACTTTTAATTTTAAGACATAATAATAAAAATATAATTTATATTTTAAATATATATTAAAAATAGGAGCAACTCAAAGCAAAGGCTAAGGCAAAGCTTCCAACTTTTTTCAGAAAGTACTAAAATCCTAACCATATTAATGCGGATTCAATCTCGTCATCTTCGCCTCAATCTTCTCTTCTCTTCGCTTCATCTTTCCCGTTAGGGTTTTCCGCATTCATCTCTGCAATTCGTACGCTGCCGTTTTATCATCTTTCACTTTCTTGCTTCAATCGAAGTCTCCAGAAATCCATCCGTTCAGTTTCTCCTGTACGTTTTTAATGGTTCGTTCAGTTTAATTACTTCAATTCCATTTTTCTTCGTTTAGGAAAAGGAATTTGAGGGATTTTGTTTGTTTTTTTTTCCCCTTTTTGGGGTGTTTTTAGTTTTACTTCTGATATTGAGTTGAGATTTCGATTTGACTCTTTCTGTTTGGTTAGTGAGAGAACGTTGGACAACTGAAAGGGAAATTTTTAGTTACTTTTTGGATAGTTCAGTGTTTTAGATCGTTTTTAATGTTGAATTATAGCTTTTGAGTTTGATATGTGAATTTCGGTTCTTATAGTCTCTTTAGTCTCCGATTTTGAGTGTTCTGTTTGGTTGGTGAGAAAATATAGCAAAAAGCTGTTTTTTTTTTTTTTTTAATGCTAAGCATTCTTGATTCTTTCTCTGACACTATCTCGGTTGGCTTGCTTTAAATTTTTTTGATTGACTTAATGCTGACTTTAAATTGATCGCAATAAGATTTTTTTTTTTTTTTTTTGGTTAAGGATCAGAGCATCATTTAACTTTTTGTACTGAATTGATGGTAAAGTGTTGGATATTAGTACTAGTTTTTTTCTTTTTTGGCTCTATAGGTGTTTTAAATTTGTCACTTCAAATCAACGTAACACTGCTTTGGGTTTCAACTTGTCTCTAATTTGCCTTGTTCTTAGTTGGGAATTGGGTTTTGGGTTTAGGTCCAGTTTGTTTCTTGATTGCTGGAAAATGTAGGAAAAACCACGTTGGTCGGTAAGAATTGTGCAAAAGTGCTTATTGTTGTGTGGACCTTAGTTGGCTGGCTAATGCAAGCTTGTTGCAACTAATAAAGCTAACATAGTAATTTTATATTTGGTTTGATATTACTTTCCTCCAGTGGATCATTAGATTTCTTATAATTATAGCACGGTCTGTCCAATTATCTGATTTTTGTTTGTTTATGTGCCATATCCTTTGACAGCTGCTAACAACCTAAAATTGTGTTTTAAAAATTACATGGTGTCCCCCTCCCTTTTTTTCTTCTGTTTATGAAATGTTAGCCCTCATTCTAAGCTAATGTACTCTTATTTCACTCTTTTTCATTGCAGAATATGTTTCTTGGATATTTTGGTAAACAGTGATGTAGTAAAGCCGGCAATATTTTTTGTCTGTGAAAATAATATAGATGACAAAGTTATTCCTGTGTAATAGTGATCTATAATGTAAATTTAGGAGTGTGGGTTCAGAAGGGTTGTATTTATTTGATTAAGCCAATGGAAACCACAAGGTGTTGGTTTAACAAGTTGAAATCAAAAGATAAGTTAAGGTCTTCAAAAAAGAAAGAAGCAGCAGGTAATGCAAAAGAGGGGTTTAAACCACCGACAGGTGAAGAGGTACCATCTAATGTCACCAAACAGCGGGTAGCAGCTGCAAAGCAGTATATTGAAAACCATTACAAAAAGCAGATGAAAAGCCTGCAGGAAAGAAAGGAGCGGTATGATTCACATTCTTAATCTCATGGAAACATCCCCATGTAATAGTTCACGTAGTTATAATTTTGCAAGCAATTTTACTGTGCTCTATACTATGGACTGACATTTGGCGGGATTATTGTGTATTGAGATTCTTCGTGGCAGGTTTTGGTTCAAAATATAGTGCTTTCAATTGATTCTATATCATCTGCAAAATTTTAACATGATAAAATATGTGCTTGTGATCGGAGGAATGCTGAGAAAAGTTATGATAATTTTCTTTTGAAGAATAGGGATGATGGTTTTTGGCTAATTATGATTTTCTGCAGACGTGACATTCTGGAAAAGAAGTTGGCTGATGCTGAAGTCTCTGAAGAAGAACAAAACAACTTACTGAAATATTTGGAGAAGAAGGAGACAGAATACATGCGTCTTCAGAGGCATAAGATGGGTGCTGATGATTTTGAGCCATTGACCATGATTGGCAGGGGTGCATTTGGGGAGGTAATTATCTTTTTGTCACTATGTACATCATATGGGTGCTTTTTTTGCTTCTATCTCTGGCCTTGCTTTTCTACTTGCCAATATTAAGATCATGGTATTGTTATGATCCGCTTGGATCCCACATTGGAAAGGCAAGGCTTTCCTTGTGGTTATATATGGACCTAGTCTCTCCTACGTCAATATCTAGCTTTTGAGGGTTCTTTAAAGGTCCACTAAATCTTATATTTAAATTGTTCTCCCTGCCATCGGAACTTTGTTTTCCTGAGACAATGCTTCTAGGAAACTTCTAGAAAGACAGGCTTCTACATATATACTGTCTTGTTGCATTATTTGCTACTAGTTACTGATGCTTCTGAATATTTGGCTATAGTTTCACTTCTCTCATATTATTCACCTTTATTCTTTTTTATGAATTATGTTCACTTTCCCCCCAAAAGGTGGAATTTTTCCAGAATTACTTTTAGCTTCACTTTATCTCATTACAGGTTAGAATATGTAGGGAGAAGGCAACTGGTCATGTTTATGCTATGAAGAAGCTTAAAAAGTCTGAGATGCTTCGTAGAGGCCAGGTATACAATTTTAAGCCTGCTACGTAATTTCCTTAATGTGTTTTGAGCCATGATGCTAATCTGTTATTTTGCATTTCTAATGTTCAGGTTGAACATGTGAAAGCTGAGAGAAATCTCCTTGCGGAGGTTGACAGTAACTGTATTGTCAAACTATATTGCTCCTTCCAAGATGAAGAGTATCTATATCTCATTATGGAATATTTACCTGGGGGAGATATGATGACTTTACTGATGCGGAAGGACACACTAACTGAAGATGAGGCCAGGTTTTATGTTGGAGAAACTGTTCTGGCGATTGAATCAATCCACAAACATAATTATATTCATAGGTGAGTTGACATGATGTTAAACCTTCATATGCTTTATATAATGGTCTTTCTGAGTTTGCACTAGGGAGTGAACCTGTTCTATGTCACATTTTGCAGAGACATCAAGCCTGACAACCTGCTACTCGATAAAAACGGTCATATGAAATTATCAGATTTTGGATTATGCAAACCTTTAGATTGCAGTAATCTCCAGGAGAAGGATTTTTCTACGGCAAACAATCTCAGTGGGGCTCTTCAAAGTGATGGACAACCAGCGGCACCAAAACGAACCCAACAAGAGCAATTGCAACACTGGCAGAGGAACAGAAGGATGCTTGTAAGTGCTTGACTACCATGTAACTAATGCAACATTAAGTATTGTTATCACTGATGGTAATATTGGGTTTATAATGCAAGAAAGTTCTCAACTTGTTTCTCCTTTGTTTCCATAGTTCTGGGCTTTGTCTGATTTTGTCAGAGTTTACAAGGCTTAGATTTTATAGGTTTTAGTTGCCTTTGATATTGTATGAATACCACAAGCTCGCCTCTTTTTCCTGCTAATTTCGTAAATGGAAAGCCCTTTTGTTTTTTTTGGCTTTTTATTGACATGGCAAATGAGTGTTGCTTGAACATTTAAATATTGTAATATTTCAGGCATATTCTACAGTTGGTACACCTGATTATATTGCTCCAGAAGTTTTGCTGAAGAAAGGATATGGGATGGAATGTGATTGGTTTGTAAATTAACATGATCCTTTTTTTCTGTTTTTATATTTTTGAGATATGGTTATAATGATATATTTTTGTATGCTTTTCTAGGTGGTCGCTTGGTGCTATCATGTATGAAATGCTTGTTGGATATCCACCCTTTTACTCAGATGAGCCAATGTCAACCTGTCGGAAGGTATGCTTTTCCAATTATGTTATTACACGGTCATTGTTTTGTGCTATTATTTGTATTTTTATATGACTGTACATCTGAACATGGTTTGTAATTAACTTCTATATTGCAAATCTTTACCGTACTTACTCTTTGTTAGTCATGATTAAATATTGTCCTATCAAGGATTAAAATATTGTCTTTTTCTTTCCCTACATTTTCCAGATTGTAAATTGGAGAACGCACTTAAAATTTCCAGAAGAAGCAAAACTATCCCTAGAAGCAAAAGATCTTATCAGTAAACTTTTATGTAATGTTGAGCAGAGGCTTGGCACAAAAGGCGCCCATGAAATTAAGGTGTTGTGCAGTGTGTCCTGTTCTAGATTTTTCGATTTTGCTTCCTAATAGAATGTAAATTACTAAATTAACTGACTGTATCTGTTGTTTTCAGGCTCACCCGTGGTTTAAAGGTATTGAATGGGACAAGTTATATCAAATGAAAGCTGCATTTATTCCTGAAGTCAATGATGAGTTGGATACACAAAATTTTGAGAAGTTTGAAGAGGTCGATTACTGTTACTGTGTCTATAAATCTGCAAATGATCTGTTTAAACATATTCTAATTGCTTTCCTTTCTTTCATGCGCTAGGCTGACAACCAAATTCCATCTGCAGCAAAATCAGGCCCGTGGAGAAAGGTTAGTATAATTCATATATTATTATCATAAGAACCTGAGTAATTATTTTGAGCCAACAAGAACCTGAGTAATTATTATCAGACAAAATTTCATATATACTAAAATTCCTGTTGCCTATGTTATTTCGATTCTTCATTTTTCCTTAAGTTTCTATGTCCGACACATATTCGGACATAAATATGGGGGTGCAATTCTCCAAATGTATAGAAAAACGTAGAAAAAATTGAGTATACCCATATACAACACTCACCCCGAGTTAGAGTAATATAGCCTGCTGCTATCATTCGCTAGGACTGGTTGGTTCTTAACCAAGTTTGCTAGAAATTTCCTTTATTGAAGTTCTAGAAATTAATTGGCACCATTTTTTTTTTGATTGGGGGGGGGGGGGGGGAATTTCTGTTGGTTCTTTTGTCTCATAGATTAATGTTTCATCCAACGAATTTTTGGAAATCTGAGGGACATGCCTTTTTCTGGTCTATTTTGATTTATTATATACATTATATTTCAGTATGATTCTTAATTTATTGAAATCAACTTTCTAAGGAAAGCAGATATAATAATTTATATTGTCTTTAATAAATTATATATAATAATATTGAAAACATCCTATTTAACGTGGTTAAAAGAAGGGTAATTGCTGATAAATGATATTTCTATCGCTTACATGAAGAACATAACATTATTTATTTCTTTCCTTTGATGCAGATGCTTTCATCCAAAGATATAAACTTTGTTGGTTACACATACAAGAACTTTGAAATTGTAAATGATAATCAGTTACCTGGCATTGGTATTTTGCTTTCCTCCCTCGAAATTCATATTTTTGTCCCATTGTTTGTTACTTTTGTTTTCCATGCATGTAGTTTGTCAAGTAATTCTCAAAATACGGTTATGCATCTTTGTGAAGATCATTGATACATTTTTTTTTTTTAATGATTGATCGATCTTTTCCTTCCTTTTCTGGTTATTATCTTGATCACAAGTTCATCCTCTTTGTAGATTTTCTAACCTAGCAGGTATCTTTTGCGTTTGACCGGTTTTTGTTCTTATCTATTGTGCAGCTGAATTGAAGAAGAAGAGTTCAAAACCCAAGAGACCCTCCATCAAATCCCTTTTTGGTAAAATATATTATTTGTTGGGTATAATTTGGGCTATATGTATAAATATTATACTCACAAATATATTACTCAGGCTTTTCACTTTTTCTTGAATTACTTATGTCCAATTCATATTCAGTATATGATCCTCCAATTTAATTTAAAAAAATTGAACATGTTTGTGTTGGGCACAACCTCGTATCAGACACTTACAAACGAGTTTGAGTAACACAGCTGCATATAATAATAGTTGTTAAAGTCGGATACATCTATGTTATCTGGACTCAAATGTAAGTATCGAGTATTAGTATGTGTTCAATATGAGTATGTTTAATTTATTTCAACAGTTTCACATAATTGGAGGGCCTTTCGACAAGTGATGAATGTTAATGTTTTTGGCACCGATACCGTATTGAATCAGCCGATGGATTCATTCTTGCTAAAATCTTGTTCTTATCATATTTTGCAGAGGAGGAGTCGGCTGCAGATGGGAGTCAACCTGTTCAAGGGAGCTTCATAAACCTCTTGCCGCTGCACAGAGAAGAAGCCCCCCCAGACTCATCATTCCAGAAAATGAAAGGAAACGCCACGCTTTAGACATCCTGGCGCTGTCGGATATGAGAGATGGCCTCAGGTGAAAATCCAAAGCTAAAAATCTTAAACCGTTCAATTGTGAAGAGAAAAAAATGAATAGCTTTTTTTTTTTGTTTTTTGGGCTTACGTCTTACGTTTCAAATTTTCAATGAAAAAGTTAAAGAGGGGTAAAGGGCCTCCGAGAACAAATTGGCACTATGAGTTACGTTGGGTGACATTTGTTCTTTTGTAAAATAATATCTTAAAAAGTAAATATTCTTTCTTCTTTATTGTGTATTTTCTGCCCACCTACATATATTATGTCAAAGCCAAAAGAAGGTTGTGTAATTATATATAGAACCTCTTAATTTTCAATTTTTTTTCATGTAATTATTATTAGCTTGTCTTTCTTTGGCGTTTATTTAACTTTGGAACAACTAGGTTTTAACCAAAACAAAAATGAAGAAATAAAGAAGAATTTCGTCCACTCTTCTCTTTTATATATATATATATATATATATTACCATTTGCTCCTTACATTTTGCAACTGATAAATAAACTAGTTGGTAAGTGATGATATGGTTTATATGACCATAATATAACAAATTTTTACTAGATATTGGAAAAATAACCATGATCTGATCATTACAGCAAGAAAAAATAATACAAATATCAATGGATTAAAATTTATAACATAAACAATTAATTTATCAAAATTTTATTAAGTATATAAAAACTTAAAAATGATTATGATAAAAAAAATAATATCAATATAATATAATTATAATAAAATAATAATACGAACATGATCAATAAATATGTCGTTTGTCAAGTCAAACCAACCCAAGTCGTAACTCTAAAGATCCCCTATGAACAGGGATAGGATTGCGATGCTACCCGGAAGAAGGTGGTCAAAGATAGAAGGGTGGGGAAAAAAATGTGAAAGAGGGCTTGAGTCAGAGGGAAGCATCTCGACAACAAATACAAATAATACCCATTTTCTTGTTTTTCATCATAAATTGAATAACTGACAACGTATTGGCATCGATACGACCAATAAAAGAAAAACAAGGGTATAACATACGGACAGCCTAATTATTCTCAACATATGGAAAACCCCCCATACCAGCATTTTACAGACAAATTTGATTCGATTTCATATCATTCGCAAGATTATACGGACATTAAAGAATTCCCTATTCTGCAACTGCCCCTACACAAATTAAAGGCTCCTGGTATTTCTAAGCTAGAAGCTACAAGTAGAAAGCTGAAATCAAAACTAAAGTCTGAATACGGCCTGCAGGAATATATGCTTACAATAGTGTCATCAGAGTTAAAATAACACTGATTTGAGCAAAAACTAGTTTGATTAAAGCACAGGTTAATGGACACCTCTGAAAAGCACAAAAACCATAACTAAGTTCCTCAAAACAGATTCGCTTAAGAGATCATACTTATAGACTCAGGTACATCTTTATCATCTAGAACTATCAAACGTAGAGGCACCCTGATTTCTTCAAATATATATACTCATTCGTAATGATTATTTTAGTACCAAGACCACCCGATCTGAATCATCTTAGATATGCAACTTGTAATGCATCGTTCTGCATCCTTTTCTTCACAAAACAAAACGTAGAAAAAGAACTGCAAAAGAAAAACAATTTCACTCGCATGTATTTACAATAACAGCAACTCTCCCGAACGTACCTAACTAATTTCAAAAGGGAGCTTCAAATGATTCATCCCAGATATCTCCACTTCCATTTGAAGCATCCTCAACATCTTCTTCCATGGAAAGCCTAATATATTCTCTATGCGCAAAGCGATCCCACTCTGTCAATGTTGGATTTTCACGCTCCTAAAACAAATATATCTTGTGATCACCACCTCAAGAAAAAACGAAAAAGAAAGTACTCATGATATTGCTAAAGTTCAAAACTAAACATGCATTTACCTGACGAATAAGAAAAGGATCGCGACTTTCAAAAGCAATAAACTTATTGAGATTGAAAAGAATGTTGAAAACATTTCCAGAAAGTTTGCAGCCTTTCAAGTCACGTAGAGTGATGTAGCCCTCATTCTGTAATCAACCAATCACGTTTTAGCACTAGTCATGCAGAAATATGTTGTATGCACTTATGCATGCCTACATGCAGTCAAAAGACAAAGATGAGTCATCAGTAGAGAATCCAGAGGCGACCTGTGGCCCAATCATGTCAAAAATCTGGCATAATATATCCTCAAAAAGCACTGGCTCTTGGGTCATGCACTCCATCCGATGCAACTGCTCCTCATAAAAAAATTGCATTTCATTTGGCGTGAGCACCCCATTTCCATCCAAATCAATGCATTTAAACCTGAATCAAACAATCTAGCTAGTCAGGTAACTTTGTCATTATTGATTATACCTAAAATCAGGCTAACAAGAAACTGCAGCAAAATTTTATCAAACAACCTCATGCTGATAATCGAGATTGTACCTTTAGTTCTTCAAACACAGGAAGCAAATGTAAAACTATTTCATAACCTAGCAGTCAAAAGGTTATTTTTAACTTGTTTGTCGTACATAGATTCACAGGAAAAATCAGTCAATATAAGGGTCTGGCAGCAACGTAACTCCTTATTATAATCTAGATCTATCAGTCACTGATTTCCCAAATCTTATTGGTTGAAAAGGATGCATAAACAAATTATCAACAATTTGTATTACACTAAAATACCAGACCAGGCAATCAACAAATTAAAACAGCTACAGAACTATGAACTATGAAGAACCAAAACATTCAGAAATAAGAGAGGTTAAGAACACATAGCCATAAGTTTCTAGCAGGACTTCCATCATGGTAAAAAATTTAAAACCAGTAAAGAGATTATCAGCAAAGAAAATGTTTATGTGCTTAAACTAAAGAAATGAAGAGTAATTATACCAGTACTCCAGACTAGGTTCTGAAGATTTATCCTCCTCTGACAATATAAAGTAGACAAAATCTTCATAACCCATTTTTCCCTCAACCTTACATCTAAATTTCCTTGGAACCTGAAAAATCGAAACAATGATCTCTTTTCTCAGTTAGATAGCAGAATAACTTTCCACTTAAAGCTGACATGATTTATGGCAATAATAGAAAATAATATGACACAATTGCGAACCTGAGAAAAAATTCTATCAACAATCCGGTAGGTAAGAGCATGGTTACCATATCTGATAAGGTTCTCTTTGTCGATCAAAAAATCATGGTCGGTGTCAAGCTCCCAAAACTTGCAGTATATTACATAGAAGTGTTCATAAGAGAAGTACCTGCAATAAGGACATAATAGAAAAAAATTTTAATTCATCAAATTATAAACAAAATCCAAAATGCTGAATCAGAAACAAAGGTTATCAAAAACCACTATTGATACCATATAAAACTTAATTGCAAGCTTTCAGCTAACTGATTTACCTTAAAACTTTGTTAATATCTTCCTCTTCATCCACATGCTGCATTGCAGCAACTAGGTTCCCGCGCTTCAACTCCCGGAGGGTAAGATGGCCCGTTCCTGATCTATTTATATAGTAAAATATTCTGTATATGACAGTTTCAGCTGCAACAAACAAAAGAAGCTAAATATTGTAAGAGCAGAACCATACCAAGTTACTAGCTAACAAGAACCAAAACCTGAAATTGACAGCACAGTACACTACAGACAAAAATTAATAATTATTTCAGAAGTAGGTTGCAGTATGCTAAGCAATATTGCAATAGTGCTATTGGTGAGGTACACCTAGCAACAAATGCCAGGACTAAGCAAATTTAGTGACACACTGACACCACTAAATGCTAACATACAAACTCAGGAATGCAGTAACCCAATATCAGAAGAGTCTAGCACCTGCTTGAACGTGTGTGAAGTGTGGATTCTAGACGATAGGAATAAATACTCTAATTTGAAATGAACAAAGATATTTGTTCAAATGATTGTTGTCATACCATATCTTTCCTGAAATTCTGGGGTACTCTGTAAAAACTCCAGCCCTGGATGAGATCCCAGAAGTTCACGTAAAATGGGTCTGAAATCATCCTGCATTCAGTACCAGTTACTAAAAGAAGGCACATAACTTATTTATCTTTGCAACCACAAAATTTTCCCTTCAACGACTAATATCAGTAAGGCACATGAATGCACCTTTGTAATATCATATTACTTTCTTTCCTAGTCTGAGTTGTCCCTTAGAGACGTTCAAGTAATAAGCACTGAGGAAAGCTGAATATACCTGAGTAAGGTATCTGCAATCAGGTTGCTTAAGAATTGTATAGATTTGGGTTGCCAGATCCATTGTTAACAAATTGTCTCCAATCCAATAGTTGACGAATTGATCCCTAAAATTCATTCCAGCATACATAAGTTCACATCAAATTATAATTTGTTTAATTTAGAAACAGATATTAAACCACCCATGACCTTACAATTTCATAGTTCAATCATAACTAATTATGTTTCATAGACAAAAATCAAGTCCCTAATAGCAAACCAAGGGCCTAAAAGATAAATAATGATATGATTTGTAAGTTTAGAAGAGGATCAGATAGTTCCTTAACATTAAAAACAATTCAAGCTTTTTAGCACAGAGAACCAGTAAGCACCACCATTAACCCTCCTAAACCCTAAGCAAGAGTACAATGATATACTCAATTTCTACAACTCTATTCAGCCATTTCATTATCAAAGCTTCAGCACAAAGTCAATCAAAACCCATAGAGGGAATTTCCTGTAATTAAGCTGATATAGTCATCCAACCATTCCCTAAACCACCAATCAATAAGCCTAATTTACAGTCAAAGAATTAACCCAAAAAGAGATGCAAACCCCATAGATGCCAGCGTAGTCAAGGATCATATAGCAATACTATCAGGCTATTCCAAATTCCAGAGAAAGGGATCCCCTAATAAAAATGGGGATTGCAGAGGAGTGAAACCACCACAGAGACCTTTTGGATTTAAGTCGTTTTGCCACAGAAAAATCTATTGTAACTTAACAGCATTTTTTGGAGGAGGTGCTTCACCTATGACTATCTATGAATCAGTGGTTCTAGTCCTATAAAGATATCTTCAAAATTATAGCACTCCACATATCATGAAACTCTTAGTTAAAAAGTGCATTGAGACATACCTTGTCACAATACCACTGTTATTGACATCAATTTTTCTAAACAGAGTGGTGGAGAAAAAAGATGGTAGCTTGCAAATGTCTTTCGTTACTGCCTTGAACTCTGCCATGCAAGACAGCAACATTTAACATCACCAGCAATAAGCAAGAAAATACAAAAATCAATTCTGACCAAAAACCATAAATGTTTCTTCACCGTGAATTTGCAACCCCAAATGACCATAAAAGTGCTTATCAATCGCAAACAAGCACTGCTCTTTCAATTCATTTGGCGGCGGACGACCGTTTTTAAAATAAAACTGAAAAAACCAACATCTTTCTTTTATTAGAATTCTAATATCAGCACCCGTTAATTCAACAAAAAAACACTTCCCAAAATTTATCAGCTAAGCATACAGTATACCTGCGGTATAACTTCACGGACTGGCTCACTGACTATTTTGAGAGGCGAACCTAAAGAAGAAGGGCCAGACCGTTGTTTGAAAATACGAGGAGAACCAGAACTACTACGAGGCGATAGCGGAGGAGTATTTGCAGCTGGAAACATGGAAGGCAACAAATTGGTCGTCAAAACACTAATATTGGACAAATTCCCAGTGGCATTCAACGACGACTTCCCCGATTTCACGTCAGCAAGCAGATTCTTAACCTATTAAATCAAACAAAAATAAATAAATGTTCAAAAATAGAAAAAAAAAACACTAAAAAAGAAGATTATTTGATTAGTAAATATTTAAAAAATAAAAAAACACTTTACCAGGCGACCAGTTTCTGGGAGGGAAAGCCAAAGGGAGAAGAGTTGTTCGGCGAGAAATGGATTGGATTTGAGAGCCAAAGGAGAGAGCTCAGGGAGCTGAAGTAAGTCAGGATCAAGAGATGCCAAGTCACCTACCACCTCCACCTCCATTTCCATGATTCTGTCCGACTCTTATCCCCCAAACAACAAGCTTTCGGTTTTTGAATAACAATAAAAGCTGAAAATTACAAAACCCTAGATCATCAAGTTCAATTCAGTAGAACTTAAGTGTTTAAATTGGATTGACGAAGAGCTTGAGCGAATTTTATCGCGAGAAAAGAAAAGAATTTTTTTATTTTTTGGGGGGAAATTGATTTTTTTTTTTTCTTTCCTCTTTTGGGATGAGAAATCGAAGAACTTTTAAGGAGTTTTATTTTTATTTTTATTTTTTATTGGTTTGGTTTGATTCTGCTGAGAAACAAAATAAAGAAAGAAGAGGCTTTGAAGAGCTTGGAAAATGGGAAAGGTGGATTGCCACGTCATAATCCGACATGTGCTTCAATTTTAATGATGCATTATTGTTCAAAGCTGCCCTTTGATAAGATTTTTTTTTTTTTCCTTTTTAAAGCATAGCATTTTTATTTTTATTTAGGGTTTAATAATGATTTAGATTTGAGAATGATTGGAAAACAAAATTTAATTAACAAATTTGATTGGATTTTTTTAAATAGGCAAAAAAATCATATTTAAAATAAATGGGAGAAATGAAACCATTTGGTGATTTTATAAATAAATATCAGTTATTTTAAAAAATATTTAAATTTAATATTTAATTTTTAAAATAACAAAAAATATTTTATAAATGTATATTTTTTATTTTATTTTATATAATTTTTTTATATCAAACTCATTTAAGATTTTATATTACTGAAAGATACATGCGTTAGTAGAGTCAATAAAAACAATTATCTTGCAAATTTGTTTAAGTAAATAAAACTTGATGTATGTATCTATATCTATCTATATATAGGATGTTCAAAGACGAAGCAAAAAATAAAACAAATAATAATCATGAAGAATGTTTTTGAATCAGTCAAAGTTCACAAAGTCTTTTATCTTATAATAAATTGAGTATTTTAATCATTATACTATTAAATTTAGTATCTTAATTTTTGTACTTTTAAAATTATAGTAAATAATTAAAAATAGTTAACAGTATTAATAAAAATCGTTTAAATATTAATAAAACATTGAAGTACCATATAATATGAAATTTTAAATTTTATGAGAAAATATATT
>JAQSVH010000002.1:5286350-5296824 GCA_029448705.1 Adansonia digitata | reverse complement strand
CTCCGTGGTTTATTCTCTTCAATATTTGCTTAACACCTTTAAATATATGTTTTACTTTTAAAAATGTTAACAGTGCTCGTTTAAAATGATAAAGATAAAATCAGATATTTTAAATAAATTTTTAACCATGTTAAATACATTTTAGATAAAACTAAAACTACAAGAGAAGAGTAAGTAGCAATTTTTAAAGTATAAGAAAATTAAATGATTTTTGCTACCGCCATGAGATTTTTTTGAAGTTTACTATTATGTAAATAAACCATAAATGCTCAATTTAGTTAGCTGTAATGGTAACTCATAAATTAAGTAATTTATATATTTGTATTATGCTTATTTTTTATTAAATTATATTTAAAATACTATATATTTATATTTTTAATATATTGATAAATTATTTTATTTAAATTTTAATATATTCATATATTCATATATTAATCTTAATATTATATTTATATTATATTTATATTATAATATATTTTAATTGTTTTTTATATTTTATTTCGTGTTCAAAGTTACCTAATACAATTTAAAATATATGTTTTTCTCTGCCTATAAAATCATTGCCAAACCATAAAAGGACACCTTTGTAAACCAACCAACGAGGTTATTTTTTTATATATATTTTTTCTTGAAATTGTCTAATAGCACCTCAAATAAGACCCAAAATTAGATATAATTTTTAAAATGATTAAAAATATAATATAATTTAAATTATTAATTTATTAAAATTTATATAAATATAAATTATTTTAATAATGTTATAAAATATATAAACATAATAAGCATAAAAATTATCATTTTCTCTCTATTGTAATAAACTTAAGACCTAAAAATTTTAAATAAAATTATAAAAATATAATATTTATAAAATAATTAAAATATAATATAATAGATATTACATGAAAATATATTTAAAATTTATATAATATTAATTATTATTATATTAAAATTTATATAAATATATAATATTTTAATCATAATTAATATGATAAAATATAAAAAAATATAAATACATAAATTAAACGTAATATTTAATCAAACAAAAATATATCCACCTACTGTCGTCGTCCAACTTTCTTTTTTTGAGTCATCCGTTTTCTTTTTCTCTATCTCATCTAAAGAATTTTCCCAAGAGATTCAATCCTTGTCCTTAACCCAGATTAGTAGACCACAACCCAATTTCTCGCCGATAAATTTGTTCCTTTTAGATTTTCCCCCCCAGTATATTCCCTTTTTCTGGGGAAATCGAAATATACCTTTTTTTTCCCTTGTAATACTCGGTTTTTGTTTTATCTCTTATCTGAAAATAAACCGACTTTTCTCTTTACTTTTTCCCACCTAGAAAATGCAGCTTGATGATTCCAAAACGCTTGTTTTGGTTCGCTGATTAATGGGTATTTCATAGATTTTCAATCAAGTTTTCACCCTTTGTTTATTCCTTTAGTCACTGAAAGGGTTTGGAGTTGATAGATAAGAATTTTGATGGATCCTAGAGTTAGTTTGCAGAGAAGGGTATTGAGTCTATTTTTCAATATTAACAGAGTGAACTAAGAGTCTTTTTTTTGTACTTATTATTGTTATACAGTTGTGTAAGATTAGATCATGGAGCATATTATTGGTGGAAAATTCAAGCTTGGTCGAAAGATCGGTAGTGGATCATTTGGTGAACTTTATTTAGGTATTAAGATTTTGCTTTTTTTTTTCTTTTAATATTTTTTCCTTTTTCCCCCTTTATTGTTATTTTGTTGATTTTGGTGTTTTTTATTTTGTTTTGCAGGCGTTAATGTACAAAGTGGAGAAGAAGTGGCTGTTAAGCTGGTAATGCTTGGCATTTATTGTTTTTGCGCCCCCCCCCTTTTTTCTGGGCGGGGGGTGTTGTTTCCTTTTTGTGTTTCTTAAGAGTTTATTGGTTGATCGCTAGACTATGCAAAAAAAAATATGGTCGATTTTAGCCGATGATTTTTGTGATTTAGTGTTTGATGTTATATTATGATGAATTAGTTTGTGTTTCATTTGGATGCATATTACGTGAGACTTCTATCTGCTTTTGGGGGGTTTAAACTAGTTCATTAGTTTATGTATATGCATGTGCTATAATGGAGATACTCAATTTAATGTTTGCATAGCTACATCCATAATTTAGCGGAGGATTATTGCAATAGTGTTTGATGTCTTGTTGTGATGCTTTAGTTTATGTTTCATTTGGATGCCTAGTACTTCGTATCATTTATCTGCTATCGAGGGTGTAAACTAGTTCATTATTTATGTATATGCATGTGCTACTACGGAGATGCTCGATTTAATGTTTGTATAGCTACATCTTAAAAAGTAGATCTGTTGGCACCTGTGATTTTTTAGTTCCAAGCAGTTCTTTTATGCAAATGAAATTGAAGAAAATCAAATAGCAAGTTTTCTGTTTTTGTAAAGTAGTTATTAGTTCAAGATCTATGTTACTCTGACTTGCGTGTGGGTTTGGATAGAGGTTTGTGCCCGATATGGTTGTGTTCAATTTTTTTTCCTAAGTTTTTCTACATATTTGGAGGGTCCTTAGAGGGTCATATCCTCATATCCATGTCCGAAAATATGTTTGACATGGAGTCAGACACGGGTTCTTCAGGAAAATGAAGAGTCAGAGCAACATAGTTCAAGGTTGCTATGAAGATAACAATATGCGGCTACAAAGGCGTTTTGGAGATTCCTTTATATTGTTTACTTTTGTAACGGGGACAAGGATTTAGGCAAAAAATTTGTACGGACATGATTTCTTTCGAGTATTCTTATAGGTACAATGTGTAACATTGCTGCTAATATAGGGATCAATTATTCAAGCTGATAGTTTTAGATGATCTACTTAAGTGCTTGAAAATTTTCTTTACAAGTTGAGTTGTTAGATTGTAGTTACACTTCTGCTGTTTCTTTTTCGATTTGATGTTTTAATTGAATTTCATAAGCTTGCTGATGTTTGAAGTTTCGAATCCGTTATCAATATGTATTCTCCTTTTTCCCAGGAATCTGTCAAGACCAAGCATCCCCAACTTCACTATGAGTCCAAACTGTACATTCTTCTTCAAGGAGGGGGTAAGTTTCATCCCTCTCTCTCTCTCTCTCTATTTGTGTGTGCGCGCGCGCATGTGTATATATAAAATATAATATGTTACTTGGATTCGGGTGTTGAATGTTTGATATAGTATATGTTTGACTTGGGTATGTTCAATTTTTAAAATTTTTTCATGTATTTAGAGGATCCTTGCGAGGTCATATCTGGATATTTATGTCCGGATATGCATCGGAAAGAGGTACTTCAAGAAAAATTAAGAGTTTGAGCAACACAGTTGTGTGTGTTTGTGTGTGTGTGTGTTCATCCATGAATTATGGTAAGTTGGAGATGGTGAGAGGTTTTTCTTACTTTCTTTTATTTGTGCAGTGGGTATTCCTCATTTAAAATGGTTTGGAGTTGAGGGTGAATACAATGTTATGGTTATTGATCTTCTTGGACCAAGCCTAGAAGATTTGTTCAACTATTGCAATCGGAAACTTTCTTTGAAAACAGTTCTAATGCTTGCCGATCAGTTAGTAAGTATGCCATTCCTTTCTGGAAACTCTAATCTTTCAGTTGACTGCCTTACTAATTCTTGTTTTTTCCTCAGATAAATAGAGTTGAATATATGCACTCTCGTGGTTTTCTTCACCGTGACATAAAGCCTGATAACTTTTTGATGGGTTTAGGGCACAAAGCAAATCAGGCATGTTCTTTTTATTTCTTCATGTTTTTGCTCATTCGCTTTTTGGATTTTAAATATATGATAGTGCATGAGATCATGTTGATACAATTTTCACACAATTTTATATTCCATTTGAAATATCTTTTTTCCCTTAACTTAAATTCAGCTTTGACATAACAGTATCATTCGAGTCAATTATTTGACAGGATGTCCTGCTTTGTGTTGCCTAGTTCTATTTTGCTCTGACTTTTCATTTTTCTTGAAGTATTGTGTCTGATATATGTTCGGACATAGGTATGGGGTATGACCCTCCAAAGATCCTTCAAATACATGAAAAAAACTTCAAAAACAAAAATTAAACATAGCCTTATCGGGCACACACCTGTAGCCGGCTCACACCTGGGTCCGAGTAACATAAGCCTAATTCCAATGTTTCCTCTTTTTCACTGCAGGTATACATAATTGATTATGGCCTTGCAAAAAAGTATTGGGATCTTCAAACACACAAACACATACCATACAGGTAATAAATTTTAATGGTTTTATTTCTAGTATTTGATATTTCCTATTGTCGATAGTTCGACAATTTAAAAAGCCTATTCGGCATTAACTAAATTCTTCCAATATCTTATGAAAAAGACTATTTGGCTTTGAGGAACAAGGAGGGATAGTTAAAATTTACGTTTGTTATGTCATCACTCATCAGCATACTTAAGGCATACATGTTCTCGATTGCTACAGTTAAAGAGTGCCTTACAATTTGGTTTCATAATTACCTACTTTGGAAACAAACTTGATACTAATTATGCTTTTAGCTTTGGTCATCATTTTTCAATTCTTCCAAAAAAGGATAGCTCTTATGTTGAATGTATGTTACACTTAATGAAATCATTTTATACGTCCCACGTGGACCTCATATTATACTAGTTGTTCTCTTTTTTGTAAGCCATTTTTTAAGCCGAGGACACTCGTTTAGTTATTGAATTTTTCTTATAGGGAAAACAAGAATCTTACAGGAACAGCTCGATATGCTAGTGTTAACACTCACCTTGGTGTCGGTGAGTGAACTTCATTTAATATCGATATTAGTTTTATTTTCAGCAAACACCTGTCGCCACGGATTATTTTGGCTTATATGTAATCTGACTGTGCTGTACATAACTTGCAGAGCAAAGCAGGAGGGATGATTTGGAATCTCTTGGTTATGTGCTTATGTATTTCTTGAGGGGAAGGTTGGTTGAACAAATAGTTAGTTTGCTTACGTCACACTTATATTGCTCCGACTTTTCATTTTTTTTAATGTACCCTTGTCTGGCACCTTTGTCCGACGTATATATGGATATGGGCATGGGAAATGATCTTGTCAGAACCCTACAAATTCATGGAAATCTTTAAAAAAATTGAACATACCCGCGTTGGATACATACCCATGTTCGACAATCATGCCTAAGTTTGAGTAACATAGCTTCACAAAACTTTTAAATGTTGAGTTGCATTTTTAACTTAGTTTCTTGTTCTTTCCCAGCCTTCCATGGCAGGGCTTGAAAGCCGCCACCAAAAAGCAGAAGTATGACAAGATTAGCGAAAAGAAGATGCTTACTCCCATAGAGGTACCATCACTTGATGTTATTGCTATGAATTTCTGTTATCCAAATATCCAAGACCAGACCATAATAAGTTGGTTTTTTCAAAGACGTTTCTGCGACTTCTCTTCATGTTCGATAAATCGAGACCATGTATGTCTGACAAATAGTATGTCATTTTCAGGTCCTTTGCAAATCATTTCCTTCTGAGTTCACTTCGTACTTTCATTATTGCCGATCGCTAAGATTTGAAGACAAACCGGATTATTCATACCTGAAGAGGCTGTTCCGGGACCTTTTCATTCGAGAAGGTTAACTTTTTACTTTTAAGTCTCACTGTTAAAATATTGCTCACCTTCTTAATTTGTTTAATTTTGAAAATCAAATCAGTCTTCTCATTTGTTCATCATCATGAACTCCCAACTTAATTGATTTTGACAACTAACTGATGCAGGCTATCAGTTCGATCTTGTATTTGATTGGACTATATTGAGATATCCACAGGTTGGGTCAAGCTCAAGAATAAGGGTAAGTGATCTTTAACTTGCCGACCTCAATTTTCAACGGACAGACAAATTTTATTTCCTCATTAAGGATTCTTATACCATGTTTCTTGTCATTCTGGAACAGCCAAGCCCAAAGCCGGGTTTAAATCCGCCAGGAGTATCGGCTGAAAGAACCAAAAGGCCTTCAGGTCTTGTTCCTTCTCTCAGCCTGGTTTGAGAATATATTCTGATAATTTAGCTGGTGATAAAATTTTCGGCATAACTAATTGTATTTGAGACACCTGACTTCTATGTTACTTGACGTTGTGTCGGACACGGGGATGCGTCCAGCGTGGGTATTTTCAATTTTTCCCTAGATATTGAAGTATTTGGAGCATCTTTGGAGGCTCATGTTCCCATGCTCATATCCAGATATGCGTCTAACATGGGTGTCGGACATGGGCACGTCAACAAAATTGAAAAGTCGGGGCAATATAGCCTGACTTGCTCAAGTTCTGACCTTGGTCTCTTTAAAATTAGCTAACTTACAATTCTTGGCACATATCTTAATTTCCTGTAGATGGCCAAGAAATTCGGGAAAGGTTCTGTGGTGCAGTCAAGGCATTTGCTGGACAGAATAGATCTGGCCATGGTTTGCATGGTGATCAGTCTAGATACCGATCTTCCGAGGACTTGCCATTGTCTAAGGATGTCGTGAGCAACCTTTTCGGTAGTACTTCAAAGAGGCCTATTGGATCAAGCAGTTGGCTTACCTCTGGTGAGCCTAGTGAGAATCGGTCTGGCAGATTAGTCTCAACCAGTGGTCGCCTGTCACGACTCACAGAGTTCAACCCAGGTTCGAATGCCAGTTCGTCTTTTGCTCGTACTGCAGCCACAAGAGGTGGTCGTGATGAGGCCTTCCGGAGCTTTGAGCTCTTGACAATAGGGAGTGGGAAAAGGAAATAAATTGCATCTGACATCTGCTAGGAAGGATTTGCTTGTAGTTGAGGGCACACAATTTCCAATTCTAATGGCGATCTCAGTGACACTACAATGATATCTACAAACAGTTACTATTTTATATCCGTGTCCATTATTGGATTCCATGCACAACAATCTCCAGAAGTAGTTCATCCGCGGAAGTTCATTCTTGGGTAAACTTTTCGACTCCCTTCTTGTTGTACATTTTTCCAGTTTTCCTGCCACTGTGATGCGTCTTTAGACTCATAAAAGAAAGAGATGAATAATCTTTTACTTTAGGGAATTGTCCATATGTTTCTGACATTTTAGCCGGCAATAAGCACTTAAACAAGCTGTCTGGTTTATGAAATTCTAGGTGTTCCTAATGAAACACGATGTCCGAAGTCAAGTTGACAGTAATGTATTCGGTTCACCAGATTGGAATAGAAAATTATCATATTTGGTTCATTAGAAAAGTAACTATGAATCATTAAACCAAAACTTAGCTTAAGAGATTCATATAGATCTTTAAAAGATAGCGTTTAGTAGGTATGGAATTTGAATTTCAATGTTTATAACTTTTACTTTATTCTTGGATTAATTGAACTATGGCCTTCATCGTACCAAAAAAAAAAAAAAAACTACGAATTATTTTATCATAATGGCCTTCCCATGGTGCCCTTTAATCACATCATTATGCTAGCCATTAATACCTAATTGCCTTGCTTATAATCTTAAATCAGACTTGTCAACATTTAATATGATACGATTATATGACGCGAAGATACAAAAACATACTTAAAAACACGTTATGAAACAAGGCCGGACATAAAAAAAAAAATAACGCATACCTGACATGGATTTAAGAATGTGTCAAATTTTATATATTCTAAGATAATTTAGAGCATATAATGAAGTTTTTCATTGTAAAAACACTTTCATGGAACAACTGTATCTCGAAGTAACATTTTCGATTTTAACCGTAAAATGTTGACAGTCAGATTTTATTATATAATGTTCATGATCAATTAATAGCCATAATTTGAAAATTGGATCGTTACCCATTGTAATTGCGATGTAACAAAAATTATAATCTTCGTATCATATTTGTTGTTATGTAACGTTATTGATATTATCAAATTTTTTAAAATACTACAAAATTTATATTTGTGGTAGTCTTGACGCATTAATTAACGTTGTAATATTATCAAATTCTTTGAAATGCTACCGAATTCATATCCGTAATAGCTGCAGTGCGATAAGTAGTGTTCGTTAACACTCAGAATCAAATTTACGATAAAATCCGCAATGGCGGTTTAGAAGTATCCCAAACTACAAATCCCAACCTTCATCGTCTACAATACCCTTGATCAAATATATTCCCAGAAATGTCATGAGCCATTTTTGTTCCTTTGATGCCCTGAGGTTGAATTTTGTTCATTGAGTTGGCAAAACCAACATAGATTGAACTGCGGTTCAAGAAAACCTCCGAACTCATGTCTGCTTAAATCCGAATTAATGAAAAAGTTAAAAACTTAAACTTGAAAAAAGAGTTGAACCCGAAGGACACGATGTTGAAATAAATACGTGTTGAATTAGTTACATCTCATATTAATCTAAAATTACCTAAAATAAAAGAAATCACAAATCCAAACTTGAATTCGCTTGACCTAAGATGGATTGAACCCAGAATATGAACCCAAATCTTCTTGTTTGCCACCTCTAATTACAACTCACACCTAAGTCGAAAAAGCTTGGTTGAAAAAATCGGACCAGCTAGTTAAATTAGGAATCAATTGATTGAACTAGAAATCAACGTCTAGTTTGATACAGCGTATGTTATAAATAAAATAAAATTAGAAAAACCATATTTAAACTTATTTTTATTTTCTTTAAAAAGTATTTAAACAATGAGATTTAAATGTTTAACCCATTGGATCTTTGTTAAAAACCATACTGGTTAACTATATATATTAGGTATTTCCTACATTTATTATTTAAATTTTTTTTAATTACACAATCCGATTCAATTGAAAAAGTCAAATTAATGAACTGATAACCCGAAACTCTCACTGGTCTGACTTCAATTTTGCTTTTTAAATATTGGTTAAAAGCCACAATTGGGGATTGTAATGCAGTGGACAGGAATTGCATTATCCACTTCCGCTCCAATCTTGTATGGATGTTCAAAACATCCACTTCTATTAACGTCGATTACATTCATAATTATTTTATGATGTTTTATTTTATTTTTTATTAAATATTTTAATTTAAGATTATAAAAAAATATCATAATTTTCTTACGAACATAATTTTAATATATATAATTCTTCAGTACATATAACATATAATATTAGTATATACTTGATTTTAGTATATATATTAGATATAGTATATATGTATTAAAAACATAAAAGGAATATATAAAGTATTTAAACGAGAGATAATAATTTTAAAAAGTAGGTGGAGTAAAGCGGATCAAGCGTCTATCAAAATTGTTCCGTTCCACCTACTATCCACTTTTCCTATATATATATAATCTAATATATATGTATTAAAAATATAGAAGGAATATATAGAGTATCTAAACGAGAGATAATAATTTTAAAAAACAGGTGAAACAAAACGGATTAAGCATCTATCAAAATTGTTACGTTCCACCTAACATCCACTTTTCCTATATATATATATATATATGTTTTATATTATATATATATATGTATATGGAATTGACCGTTACGAAATCTAGAATCACATGTGGCATGCCAGGAAAATGAAGAAATTCTATGGCTACTCTTTTAGTATTGAGCAGATTGTGAAGTGTAAGGCTGAAAATTTTCTTGATTCTTCAGATGAAACAATTGTTTTTTATAATTTGAGTATAAGCAACTATAATAATTGAAAATATTATTCGCGTTATCAATTGTCACTAATTTATTGGTGGATCTCGTTCTTTAATATATTCAGATATTTATGCATTTGTGCATGTCTGTTTTTTTATATTGGTTGTGTAAATATAAAATAATAAAATTATTAAATATATATTAAAAAATACGATATATATATATTAAACATAGCATGTTAGTCGTGTTTAAAAATATCATGAGATGTTTATTATATTAGTCTTGTATTTATTAAATTTATAGCATTCATGTTTTATTTTCATATTATGATTGAAATTATTAAATTTATCAATGAACTCAAAGTTTCGAATCAAAATTGATAGGGTAAATAATACTACTCATGATTATATGCACAAATGTCATGAATTATAAATGGTTAGATCTCTTTAAAGATAGGGCAGCTTGCCCGTCAAATTTATCAATGAACTCAAAGTTTCGAATCAAAATTGATAGGGTAAATTATACTACTCATGATTTTATGCACGAATGTAATGAATTATAAATTGTTAGATCTGTTTAAAGTAAGACAGCTCGTCCGATTTGATCTAAAAAGGGTCGGACTTAAGTTTATATATTTTTATTCAAATTGGTCTAGCCCAAATCAGTATGATTATAATTTAATTATAAAAATATATAAAATGTTAATTTAAAAATAATATTTTAATATTTTAATATATATTGAAAAATAATTCAATCCCATAGATTTGGTCAAACTAAATTCGAGCATATAAAATTTAAAAATTTTCAAACCGTAACCCAATATGATCTATTAGCATATGTAATCATGGTATATTTTCACAGTGTGGATTTCTTAATCAAAG
>JAQSVH010000002.1:5204689-5217630 GCA_029448705.1 Adansonia digitata | reverse complement strand
AAATGTTAATCTTAATCAGATATTTTTTTCGAATTTTATTAAACTTAAAGTTTGAAAATTACTTTTGTTATATTTGACTATTATTTTTTAGTTAATTAACTTTAGTTCGGATTAAATTGATAATTTTTGTGTTCCTTTTATCATTTTTGAATAACAAAAAATTCATACATGTTTGATTGGGCATCTTAAATGGTAATAAAATTGGACTTAAATCACTTCATTTATGGTTTTTTATTTAAAAATGCTTTTTTTTTTTTGGCAAAAATTATGTTAACAATAAGAAAAAAAGGAAACTTTAAATTGAATATAGACTACAAAACTTAGAAAAATTAGGACTATCAAAATTTAAAACTTCAAAGCTTATGTTGAATGACCCCAATCTAAAAATGGAAACAAAAATTAAAATGACCATGCAAATTTTAAGAAAGTATATATTTTATATGTTTTAGTCCCACTTTTTCGATTTTTGGACAACTATATTTTTAGATTCTTTTTTCATTCGTAACCTATGTGGTTATATAAATAATAAACAACTCAGTTAGGCTTGTTCCTAGTAGAAACAAAGTAAAACTTTTACTTGGCTATCCAAACCTACAATAAATTAGTAATATATCCAAATATTTTATTCAATTTGTTAATAAATAACACTACTCAAAGAACGTAATTAGCTAAACTTTACTTGACTATTCACGTACCTGTTTGAGTATTTGAAACTATTGGTTGATGTATGATCCTACCTCAAAGAACAGATTTAGCTTAACTTTATTTGGCTATCCATGCTTACAATAAATATAATGGTAATGTTCTAAATATTTAACGCAGTCAATTTATATATTTATTATACATTATACTGCTTAAAAAACAAGGTTAAGGAAACTTATTTAGTTAACCATAATTAAAAAATATACATAGATAGTGTGATTAAATATTTGATTCAATGGGTTGAGATGAGGTTATGCTAAAAAAAAAAAACATAGTTAGCCTACAATAAATATAATAGTAGTACACTCAAATATTTAGCTCAATTGTTTAGTTAGTTGATACATAATTTAGCTGAAAGAGTACCATTCAGAAAATTTTTTATTTTGATAATTAATAGTAAACGTGAATAAAAAATAATAATTAGAACGGGATGTTTTGTTTACTTTTATGCCTACTAATTTAAAATCAAAACTGAATAATTCAAAATTGATGAATTTAATATAAATAATATAATAAATATATAATATTAGAGAAACAGTTACGTCTACCAAAGTATTTAAAAAATTGATTTAATAAATAATATACGTAGCTGTCAGTTAATTGGTATATGAAATTAAAAAAAAATCACTACCTGAAAAGAACTCATAATAAATTGCTATATGATTTAAAATTATACTATTTATGTAAAATTATTTTAGAATTATAAAATTTATCATAAAATTTTCAAAGATTCTTAATGGTATCTGATAAGAGAGAATTCAACTTCAGATATCTTTCACCAAATTAAAACGACCTACGCATAAAAGCATATTGGATAGTATAATTCATAATAATAGCTAATTAGGAGTATTATTTGCCTATTAAATATGGAGAACTGTTATAGCTGTTAAGATAATGCAATCCAATTTGCTTATAAAAGAACTTTTGATTTTAAACCTCTCATAACAAATTGAAAGAAGCAAAAACTTAGAACAAAATGGTAAGCTTTAGCAAAAGAGTGGTGCTATTATCTTTGTTTTGTTTTACTATGTTTGTAGTAAATGTGGTTGCTAAAAATGTTGTGAGTAGTATGAAAAAAACCGATGATGAGAAGTCGTTAACTTCCCACAATGGAGGTGGCTTTAGTGTTAAAGGTGCTGAAGGAGATTTTGATGGTGCTGGAGGAGATTCTAATGCAGAACTTAATAGTGGTGGTGGGTTTGGAGGTGGATTAAGAGGTAGGCATGGTGCTATTGGCAGTGCTGGTGGAGGGCTTACTAAAGGGGGTAGGCTTGGTGGTGGAATTGACAAGGGTAGTGAGATTGGTGGTGAAATTGGCAAGAGTGGTGGATTCAAAGAAGATAGTGGGATCAGTAAAGGAGGAGGCTTTGGTGGTGGAATTGGGAAAGGTGGTGGACATGGAGGTAACATTGGCAAAGATGGAGGTTTTGGCAAAAGGGGAGGAACTAGAAAAGGTGGTGGAGGTGGAGAAGGAGCTACTGGTGGTTTTGGTGGAAGGACAAGTGAAGGTGGTGGAATTAGGAAGGGTGGTGGACATGGAGGTGGCATCGGCAAAGGTGCTGGGTTTGGCAAAGAGGGAGGAATTAGAAAGAGAGGTGGGATTTCAAAAGGTGGTGGAGGGGGAGAAGGAGTTAGTGGTGGTTTTGGTGGAGGGGCAAATGGAGGTGGAGGAATTGGGAAAGGTGGTGAGCATGAAAGTGGCATCAGTAAAGGTGGTGAGTTTGGCAAAGGGGGAGGAATTGGAAAGGCAGATGGGATTTCGAAAGGTGGTGGAGGTGGAAGTGGAGCTGCCGGTGGTTTTGGTGGAGGGGCAAGTGGAGGTGGTGGAATTAGGGAAGGTGTTGGACATGGCAATGGCATCGGCAAAGGTAGTGGGTTTGTCGAAAGGAGAGGAAACGCAAAGGGAGGTGGGATTTGAAAAGGTAGTGGAGGTGTTTTCAGTGGAGGGGCAAGTGGAGGAGATGGAATTGGGCATCGCTAAAACTATTAGATTTACTATGCCTGCATGCATAGAATGGATTGCTCTAATTAATCCAAATTAGGGCACATCCAATTAACTAACTAGTGTTATTCCTCTTCTGATTACTATCACATGAATGATTTCATTGAAGCACTTTGTAATTCCTAATGAGTTAGCAATAAATTTTCAATTTCTCTAGTCCATAAATGTTTTTTTTTTCATTAATTTCATCGAGAATTACAATATTCCTTCTATCTTAATTTATTTTTTAAAAGGACGAATGATAACCTTTATCTAAGTTAAGTAAGAAATCAATTCTAAAAACTTAATTAGAAATTACTAATTAAATGAATTTGTAAGCTGATCTTCTTTTTTAAAAAAAGAAAGCAAAAAACTTTTAATTTTATATATGTTTAGTGCCATATCCAATGAGAGAAAACAAAGATCACATTAGTAAAGTTTTTGTTAACATGGTTTAGGTTTATTCTTTAATGATGTTGCCTAGAATAATTTTTTTTTTGATACATTAAAAACAATTAGTAATAAGATTATTTTAAATATAATAATTGATAACTTTGTTTATTATTTTCAATACATGGTATAAAGATATCATATATATACTATATTGCAAGCTTGTAAACATTTTTTTCATGAAAGCTTATATGAACATCTAAGACAGGTTGAATAAGTTTAATCTTCAAATTTCAAAATTTTAAGAATAAAACCTTTTTTTATATCCAAACACAAAATTATCGCTTACTAATTGTATATATATTTTTAAAATTCAAAAAATATATATTTATCAAAAGATTGATTAAAATATTAAAATGGGTGCCCCCATATATTATCAACAACTAAATTAAAAACATCACCAAGATTGGCTTTATTTTAACCCTATTTGAATTCGAAATTTTTTATTATTATAGACTAGACAAACTCTATTCAAGTCAACCGATGCCTCCATGATTTGTGAATTTCAAATTTAATAGAAGTTTGAATTTTTTTTATTTGCTTCTTCACCGGTCATTTTAGTCACATGGTACTGTGATTAAAATATAGTTAATTCAGACTCCTTTATTCAAAGAAAAAATATTACTCATTGTGAATAAAAATGGTAAATATTTTGCAGTTATGGCTAAATTATAAACAACCAATTTAAATTTAAATGAGGATATAACCGTTTAAATATAAATATAAATATAAATATAAATATAAATATAAATTGGATTTGAAATTGGAAAAACATTAATCCGAATTAGTTTGAGCCCATAATGATGTAGCTTGAAAAACTCGAATCCACAAAAATTTGAAGCAAAAACTGACTAGAATTAGAATTTTAAAGATAAGAATAGTCAAATTGTAATTAAATTTTTTTTTATAAAGTAAAAACTTTAATTATCAATTTAATTAATTTGTTATAATAAAATTATTTAACAAATTGATTTTATATAACAAACTAATTTTATATTATTTTGGTGCTAACAAATATTGATATTAATATATAAATATAATTAAAAATATCTTTTGATAAGCTTATTTAAAAAATTAGTACTTCTTGTCGCTACAAATTGGTATCACACGTGAATTTTGGTTGTTTTATGAATTTTTAAACATATAATTGTATATTTTGAAAATAAATAAAATTAATAAAATATTCATTAACAAAATTAGCATTAACATATAAAGTTTATTCCAAGTGCAAATTATATCAAATTAATACAAATTTTTTAAGGTTATATAAAATTAAAAGTACGAAAATAAATAAATTTAATGTAAGTTTTAACTCTTTTTTATTAATCAAATAAAATTTTCACATTTTACCATTAATGAAAACTAGTTTTTAAAAATAAAGAAAGTTAATATAAACCTTAATTCTTTTTTATTTACTATAAAATAAATTTATTTAACAAAAGTAAATTAAAATGTTTACTTATAAATTTAATAAAGCTTATCAATAGTAAAAAAAAATTACAATAGCGATTTAAAATTTTAGTAAATAAATTTATTTATTTATTAATAGTGAAAAATTACAACTTTGAAAATAAAGTAATTTAATTCAAACTTTAATTTTTTTATTTATTATAAAATTAATTTATTTAACAAGTTTTTTAATGAAACTAAAGATGATAAAATCTTATTAATAGGAAAATTAAAAATTATGCAATAATTAATTGATGATACTTCTTTTTTATTGTCTTACTAACTCTTAAATTATAGTTTTATACTTTCATTTATTCCCCAAATAAAGCTATTCATCCACTTTGATTTAATTATTAGTATTTAAAATTATAATTATATGCATGAATAATATAAATTATAATATATTTACAAGTTAAAGGTCAAGTTTATAAAATCAATTATTTTAAATATTAATATGATTAATTTATAATATATCATATTTTTACAATAAATTATTTAACAAATTGATTTTATATATTTTATATGCTAATAAATATTGATTTAAATATATAAATATAATTAAAAATATCTTATTATAACAAAATTTTATTTAAAATAATAATAATTTAATAATTTTTATGATGTAAATATTTAATTACGTAGAAATTATTACATCTAACAATAAAATAAATTGATATAAAAGACACTTGAATCCGAACCAACTTGAACTTAAGCTTGAAACAGCATGAACCTAAAATAATGCAAACCAAAATTACTTGAACTTGAAACAGTCCAAACCCAAAATAGTCTAAATCTGAAATAATCAACTTGGACCCGTTCAAACATGCCCAACTATCATCTCTACTTACAATAAATATAATAGTACTGTCATGAATATTTGATTCAATTGATTTATATATTTATATATAATACCGCTAAAAGAGCAAGGTTAGAGAAACTTATTTAGTTAACCATTCTTACAAAATATATATATTGCTAGTGTGACTGAATATTTGATTCAATTAATTGATATAAAATTCTGATAAAAAGAAAACACATCTAATTTTTTCGTGACTACACATACCTACAATAAAAATAATGTAGTACACCCAAATATTTAGTTTAGATTGTTTAGTTAGTTGATATATGATTTAGCCGCAAGAGTAGGATTCCAAAATTTTTTATTTTGATAATTAATAGTAAACGCGAATAAAGAAGAAATAATTAGAATGGGATGTTTTATTTATTTTATGGCTACTAATTTAGAATGAAAACTAAATACTTCAAAATTGGTGAATTTCATATAAAAATATAATAAATATACAATATTAGAGAATGCATTTAATAATTAAAATAAAACACGTAGCAGTTAGTTAATTGGTCCATGAAATAAAAAAAAGCACTACATGAAAGGAACTTATTATAAATTGTTATATCATTTAAAATTTATCTAATTATGTAAAATCGGCTTAGAAATATAAAATTTTATCAAATAAAATTTCAAAGATTTTAATGGTATCTAATAAGAGAGAATTCAACTACAGATATCTTTTATCAAATCAAAACAACCTATCTATATAGCATATAAAATAGTATACTTGATAACAGCAGCTAATTAGGAGTATAATTTGCCTACTAAATATGGAGAATAGTTAGTTGTTGAGATAATGCAATTCAATTGGCTTATAAAAGCACTTTTGATTTTAAACCTCTCATAACAAATTGAAGGAGCTAAAACTAAGAGCAAAATGGTAGGCTTTAGCAAAAGGGTGGTGTTGTTGTCTTTACTTTGTTTTAATGTGCTTGTAGTAAATGTGGTTTCCAAAAATATTGTGAGTAATGCGAAAAAGAACAATGAGAAGAAGTTATTAACTACCCAGCAAAGAGGTAGCTTTAGTGTTGAAGGTGCTGGAGGAGATTTTGGCAGTTCTGGAAGTAGCTCTAGCAAACTTACTGTTGGTGGTGGGTTTGGAGGTAGATTCGGAGGCAAGCATGGCTCTATTGGCGGTGCTGGTGGAAGGTTTGGTCAAGGTGGCAGATTTGGTGGTAGAGTTGGAAAAGGAGGTGGAATTAGCAAGGGTGGTGGGATTGATGGTGGATTTGGAAATGGTGGTGGGATCAATAAAGGAGGAGGCCTTGGTGAAGGAATTGGGAAGAGTGATGGACATGGAGGTGGCATCAGCAAAGGTGGTGGGTTTGGCAAAGGGGAAGGAATTGGAAAAGGTGTTGGAGGTGGAGGAGGAGTTAGCGGTGGTTTTGCCGGCAAAGCAAATGGAGGTGGTGGAATTGGGAACGGTGGTGAACATGGAGGTGGCATTGGCAAAGGTGGTGGATTTAGGAAAGAGGGAGGACATGGAAAGGAAAGTGGGATTTCAAAAGGTGGTGGAGGTGGAGCTAGCGGTGGTCTTGGTGGAGAAGCAATTGGAGGTGGTGGAATTGGTAGAGGTGGTGTGTTTGGCAAAGAGGGAGGAATTGGAGAGGGAGGTGGGAGTTCTAAGGTTGGTGGAAATGGAATTGGCGATAGTTTTGGAGGCGGGGCACATGGAGGCAGTGGAATCGGGCATCGCAAAAACTATTAGCTCTAATATGTCTGCATGCATGGATGGAATTGCTCTTATTAATCCAAAATGAAGGCACAGCTAATTTGTTTTTTCTTTGGATAACTGAGGGCACATTTAATTAATTAAATAGTGTTATGTCTCTTCAATTTCTATTACCATCACGTGAATGATTTTGTTGAAGCACTCTGTAATTAGTAATAAGTTAGCAATAAATTTTCTATTTCTCTAACCTCCGCAAATGTTTCTTTTTATTTTTTTATTTTTTGTCATTAATTTCATTCAAAATAACAATATTCCTTCTATCTTAATTTCTTTCTAAAAGGATAAATGAGATCCCTTAATCTAAGTGAGGAGTAAGTTCTAAAAGCTTAATTGGAAACTATATGAATCTGTAAGTTAATTTAAAAAAATAAATAAATTTTATATATTTGTAATACATATCAATTGAGAGAAAACAAATATCAAAGTAATAAAGATTTTATTAACATAGATCTAAGGTTATTCTTTAATGTTATTGTCTATAATAATGTTTTTTCAAAACATTAAAAACAATTTGTAATAAGATTATTTTAAATATAATAATCGATAGATTTATTTATCATTTTTAATACATTGTACGAAGATATCATATATATTATATTACAAGCTTGTAAAGATTTTTTTTACCATGGAAGCTTATATTAACATTTATGAGACGTCGGATAAGTTTAATCCTCAAATTTCAAGTCACTCGATTCCTTGATGATTTATGAATTTCACATTTAATGTAAGTTTGAATTTATTTTTATTTTTTTTCTTTTATTTGCTTCCTTATCAGTAAATTTCTGTGGCAAATAAATTGGACTAGTCATTTGACTCACTTGGTGCTGTGATTAAATATAGTTAATTCGAATTCTTTTATTCAAAGAAAAAATATTGGTTAAAATAATAAAAAAAACACTTAAATTTTACCACTTTGTTTAGATTAGCCCTTATAATTTTTTACATTCAAATAAGCTCTTAACTTTTAATTTGTATCAAAATAAGCTCTTAACTTTTAAATTATACTAAAAAAACTCTAACCATTAACATAAGCCTAAATACACTCTTTAGCATAAATAAAAGTTTCCAAGAGCCGGACCGTAATCAAAAATTTTTTAGATTTCTTGTACAAGCCCAAATGGGGCTAGCCTAAAAGCTCAAATTAGTTCATATATTAATAAAAATTTTAAAAATTATTTTTAGATTAGTATTTATAATTTTAAATAAAAATATTTTTATTATTAAATAGTAATTATGATCAAACAAGCACAAATTAAGAAATGCTATATCCAAGGTTCAACCTAGGCGAGTAGCCTAACCCATGGACTTGTATAAACATAAATCAATTGAAATGAGAGTTTATTTAGAGATAAATCAAAAGATGAGGGCTTATTTGCGTATAATAAATCTATTAAGGATTTTTTATATAAATTGATAAAGTTCAAAGGGCTTTACGGTTAACAATAGGTATCAAGGCCAAGTACTCTCTAGCCAACATATCTGCAATGTGCGCTTTATCCTCAAACAAGAAAGAAAACCAACACAAATTCCTGTTTGATGTACATGATAGTTGAGCACTGCAAATACCCAATTTACCGCAAGTTGAATCCAAAAGCTAGAAGGATTCAAAATATTTTCACCAACTAAACAAACTACAGGTCGTTTGCTCACAAATGCAGTCAGAATCATGATATTCTCATTTTAACAAATGGATTCAATATATCGGGTTAAAAAGAGTTGCATCAGAAGAGGAAATCGAAATAAAGGAAAAGATTAGAAATTGCCACAGCTTTACCAAAGATTTTGTTTTCGTGAATATAGTTTTCCAACTACAACTGGAATCTAGAAATTAGGTGCCTTATCACTCTTTGCGAAGATCAATCCCGGCCTTTGTAGCAACGGCATCCAATCCATTCTTCTCGATGGTCTTCAATGCCTTGGTCGACAAACGCAATTTTACATAGCGCTTACCAGCTTCCCACCAAACCTTCTTGTATTGGAGATTGACAAACTGCAATTTCTTTGTCTTGTGGCTTGAGAAGGAGACTTTGTTAGCTTTGTTTGCCTTCTTTCCGGTGAAAGGGCATACTCTGCCTGAAAAGATTGACCAAGATATGAATCACTACAACAGCTTATTATCTGCCGGTCAATTAAAGTATGTGTTCAGCACCGGTATATTCATTTTTTTTTTCAAGTTTTTCATATTTTTGGAGGATCATATTCTCTACTCGTGTCTAAATATGTGTTGCACATAGGCATTAGACACTGATACTTTACCATAAATGAAGAGTCTAAGTAATATAGCTCATCGTTAATACCAATCGGTATAGCCATCACATTTAATTTCACTGTTTTTATTATTCGACCTTCATTTATAAATTCCAAGGAAATTTGATGACCAACATTCTACAAATCCCATAGCCATAAATTCCCTTTAGTTTAGAACACTTTACCAATCACCAACACTCAATTCTAAATGTCCCAAAAATTCTTCCATTAAACTAAACAAAAAGCAAAGTTCCCTCCTAAAAACTCATCTCAAAAGGCCAATAAACGTTAGACAACTCAGACAAAAACAAATGTTTTAACTTTCATAAACTCTAATTTATCCAATTCCAGCTTAGAACTAGTATGCTAGGTAATGAAAGTAGGTTGCTAATTAAAAAATTGAAAAAAAAAAAAATCAAATGCAACCAATTCAATGATTTTAGCTTGGTATTTATGTCTTCTATATATTTATCCAAACTGCAACTTAAACCAATCAAGTCATTTTTCATTTAAACATTGCATTCAACTCAAGAAACCCAGATTCATTTTTAGAAATTTTTACTACCATTCTCCAAAAAACACCCACTTGCATTACAAAATTGTTGACTTTTCAATACCAGAATGGAAATTTTACATAATTGAAGAGAAACAGAAAGAAAGGAGCAAAATTGAAACCAACCCAAACTTTTAATAATAAAAACTGAAATGTAAACAAAAAAATTATTAGTAAAATACAAAGAGACAAAGGATTTACGAGCAACAGGCTGGAGAGCAGGAGTGAAAGGTGAGGATATGGGTTTTGCAGCAGGTGCCACGTCAGGTAGGTTATAGGAGATTTTGATGCCACTGAGTTGAGAAGTAAGAAAACCCAGATGTTTTTGTGAAAATGGCCTTGCCTTTAAAGGCTCTGGTTTGTGCAACCTAAGAACTGAAGTACTTCCCAACGTAGCCAACGTTGCCATTGTTGCTTTGTTTGTCTGTTTTTGTCAAGGAAAAGGAAAACAATGTGTGGATAATGATGTTATTCACTTTTCTTTTTTTTTTTTTTTGCCAAAATGCAAATTTCCATTTTTATTATCCGAGTCCATGGATCAGGTGATGAAATTGCCCCTTATAGAGCATAAAAATTTTTTATTAGGACTTTCCAATAATAAATTGGGTTTAGTTGAGCTTTTTAGGCCACTGTTATGCCCATTTTAAATGGCTTCTCTTTGCGCCCTTTGGGTCATCCTAGATAAAAGTGAAGCAATAGGTTCTTGTCTCGGTGACGACTTGATGAAAATAAATATTTCGAAACTCTCTTGATGAAAATTCTATTTAACGTTGAGGAAAAATAAAAGTGAATGGTGATTTGTTTTGTTTAATTTTAGGAGAAACTTTCATTTTCTAACAATTAGTACTAGAATAAAACTAAGGGAAGTTTCCTTGGTATCTTTCTTTTTTTACATGAGATATTATAGTCTCTCTAAATGTAGAAATGAAAGTGTAATTAAGCTTTTTTTATTTTGAGTAGGCTGATAATTAGTATATGCATATCGTATTTCGTATTTTTTTATGTTAGTCATATAGACATAAACACAACACAATATATTAAATACGTTAAAATTTTAAATATAAATATAATATATTTATTAAATAGATCATATCGTGTTAATTGTATTTAAACGTGTCATATTATATTTAGTAAAACTATATTTATTTTCAATAACTTATCATGTTCATTTCATTTTTTTCATATTGTGTCCAAAATCAACACATCTACCTTTCAATTTTAAACTCCAAACATTCACCTTTCACTTGATCATTTTTGATTTAATAATAAATAGAAGTAGTTTCTCACACTTCATTATGTTAGATGTTAATGGCTTGCCTTCTCCTTTAATTTCTTCTACTAGCAATTAAATCTTTTTTATCTTGGGCAATGCAATAATTAACTACATTTTCTTCTCCTTGTGCCTTTTGTACTTCTTGAATTTTTATCAAAAATCAATTTTCTAATTCTTTTTTAATTTCTAAATATTTAATTCTAAATATGTTGCTCCCATAATGCTATCTAATAAGTCAAATTTGCTATTCTTAAAAAAAAAAAAAAATGTTAGAGTTGCTAAAACAAAGGAAAATTAGTGAGATCGACAACTAAAAGTTTTTCATTGGCATTTCTTAATTTGCCTAATTTGTAAGCGAAAGTGAGGATAATATCACACCACCTACCATCCAAAATATTGGAAATATTGGTTTGCCAACAAACTTGGCATTCTTGAAAACAACCCACCAAAGGGACAAGCATCCACAAAATTCATTGTATTTGTAGGGGAAAAAAAAAAAAACCAAATAACAACAACAAAATTTTTTGCATTCCAGTTCTCTATATCATCTCTGGTTCAGGTGTTCGTGGACAGGTTGAATTAGATTCGGATTGAATTTAGATATAATATCAATATCATACATATTTTTTTAAGTCTATCTTAGCTAAAAATTCAGCCTTTAATTTTGTTCAAATTGACTACATTAGTAATGATACAAGTCCTATTAAATTTAATTTTTAAAATAAAAATATATTATTTTATAATCTCTAATAATTTTGATTTCTTATTTATTAAATTTTAAAATATGAATAGTTTAATATATTCTATTGGTTACATTATAATATTATACATTTATCCTATATATTATATAAATATGTGATTAAAACAATAATATATATTGCATAATTTAAAAAATAATAAAGTTCGAATCTTGAATATTGAAATTAAGACATAACCCATCTTTTAAACGGATCTCTTTTTTATCTAAAAGATCTTTTTTGAACTTAATAGTTCAATTCTTCTAAAATATCGAATTATCCTTTAAGAGATCCAATCTCGATCAACCTATGCCAAAGATATTTACCCAAAAAAAAAAATGCCAAAGATTAAGTACATTTATATTCATTAACTAAATTAGTTTAGTCTATCTTCTCTCTTATGCAATTGAGCTTTGCCATACCAAAACTTTCTTCTAATCATGACATAAGCCAATAAATTGATTTGTATACTTAAAATTTTTTTCTATTTATTCCCTTTTTGAGGTCTCTATCATGGACAATACCAAGATATATATTGCTAATATTCAAATTTAACGGTATCATTTGTTTTAATAAGAAAAATTTTATTAAAAATCGTATATATTGTAGACCATTGCAGTCTTAAATTCAATTGTTGTCGACCATTATTCAAATTAAAATTTTTAAGTCCATTTAATGTATTTAAAATTTCATTCTTGAAGCTCCGAAGCAACTATTGCTGACCAAAATAAAAGAAGAATATTCTCTTTACCAACTAGATCGAACCAATAATACTACGATGAGTAGATGGTTCAAATAAGACATCATATGATGCACAAGAGAATTACATTCTAACACCTTTATATATATCCAAGGAAGCCATGCTGGAAAAAAAGATCAGCTTGTTTATTTTGTTTGTCATAACGTTATTGACTTTTATGGCAATAGCAACATCAACATGCTTTCATTATTTTCAATATAAAAAAAA
>JAQSVH010000002.1:5040408-5055091 GCA_029448705.1 Adansonia digitata | reverse complement strand
TAAATAATTTAATTCAATAAATCTAATTAATCAAATTGGTTAAACTAATAATTTAAAAATTTTGTCAATTTAATTTTTTAAATATTGATGCCGTCTTATTAAAGCATTTTCATAATATTATTATTATTATGAACTCATTAACTGTTTTTTTTTTTTTTTTAATTTCAACTCAGTCAAAAAGGGTTAAGGTTAAGTCTAATTATTTTCACCCAAAAGAAAAAAGCGCCAAAACAAGAAGCCACTACCCCCAAAAAAAAAAAACAAAATGGACAAAGCAACGCCAACAACAAAACCTCCGCCTCGGTCGCCACCACAGCAAGCGGCGCTCCACGAGGACGACGCCAACGATGAGGATGAGAACGTTAAGCAGCTGAAAGAATGCTCTTTCCTCTACTTATCCTTGCAAGTTAATTAAATATCTCCTCTTTTTTTTTTTTTTAATTCTTTATGCCTTACTCTAAAACCCTAGTTAAACCCTTTCCGATTTTCAATCCAAATTTTTTTTTTTTGCAGGATTGTCTTGTTAAGAGCAACAGAAATTGGAAGTCTTGTCAAATGGGTATGCTTTGAATTCCTCGACTTTCTTGTTTCTTTATAAAAATCCCGTTTGAAACTTGCCTTTTTGACCTTTTTTTTTTTTGTTTTGGTAGAGGTTCAAGCTCTGAAGGCATGCAATGAGAGGAGGAAGAATAGCAATGGGAAGTGAAATTTTTATGTTGTAAGGATGAGGAAAATTACCTCAATAATTCAAAAATTCAGAGCAAATTTTCGTTTTCGTTTTTAATGTTGATTTGGCTGGAAGTGTATTGCGACAGCCATTAATAGACTCCATGTTTTCTTGATCTCGAACAAAAGATCCCATTGAATGCCAAATTCTTCTCTAGTAATTTTCTTGATTTAAATCTTAAAAATTTTCCATTAAAATTAACATTTAAAAGATACTGGATATAATGAAATTTGTAGTTATTCTGCTCAAACCTGGGGGTGAGTGTCGGATACGAGTATTTTTATTTTTATTTTTTATGTTTTTCCTTATATTTTGAGGATTATACCCATCTCTGAATTTGTATTAGACATGAATACTTCAGAAAAACAAAGAGGCAGAGTAGCATAAACAAGAAATAGCTTATCAAATTCTGTGCTATGCATAACATGAGCTCTATACATGCATCATTTAACTATATGACATGTGCAAATGAGAATGCTACTGCATATACGGTATTTCTTTACACAGAAAGTAGAAGAAAGATGAAAGCTACTCGGCCTCTGTACATATATTACCTTGAAAGGTTCCTTACTTTGGTATCTCTAGCTCCCTAGGCACAATCTCATCTTTTTGTTTATTTGTGTTTCATCTTTTTTCCTTCATATTAGTTGTATTATTGTACTGAGTTTTTTGTAGTGTACATCAATGGATCAACCTTGTCATCGCTCTAAAGAAGAGTTGTTTTAAAAGCAGCAATCGACTCAAGCCAGCTTGGAAATGTTCTTCTTGCCAATCTCTCATGTTTCACTCCTTGTATGGATATGAAAAACTTGGAAGTGATCAGGTGATCTAATGATCAATGAGAAAAAGTTGTCATACTGGGTGGGGGAAAGTGCAAATATCAAAATCAGGATGTAATTTATTTGAAGTGGTTATCTTTTTTTGAATAGACAACAAAGTAAAGTGCAGCAGTTAGCGCCTTGTTCCATGAAGAAATGCAATGTACTACTTAATAGAGCATGACACCTTACAGCATGATAAAAGTTTCAATGATTTTGCATCAGATGCCCAAAATTCAGGGCCAAGCGGCCTTCCTTTCATGGTTGGTTCAGTGAAACATGAGACTTCTGATTTCTGATGCTAGAAGTGTGCTGAAAATGCTGAAGTTCATTTGCTGCATAAAGATGATGGAACTGCAGAGGATGAGTGAAATTGTGAGACCAGCAGATGCGTGATTGAAAAATAGAAGGTAAGTGAATTGACCTATTTCATTCGAATTTGAGTTTTAAGTGTCAGACATAGGCATATGGATATGTTATTATTTTTTTTCAAGATTTCCAAGTATTGGGAGCGTCCTTAGAAAATCATATTTCTATATCAATAACCAAATATGCATTGGACACAAGTATTTGATATGAATACTTAAAGAAAAATAGAAAGTCAAAGCAATGTAAGAATTGATAACATATGGAAGGAATTTTGATTAGTATGTGTGGCAACTCTACGAAATGGCTTACCTTAGTGAGAAAAATTACGAAATTTATTGTGAGCTTCTACCTGTCATCGAAGTGATGGATGGAAAATAAAGTCTTTTCTGTTGCCTAGCTCGGGTCCAATGCCAAACTTCATTCACACCCTCTGCTCTGAATGTGTAAAACTATTTTGCTGATCTTCCATTTGCTTCGGGTATAGGCCGATAGGTGATGAGGTTTACTGATGCTCTTACTCGGAGTGACTGAAACAGTATGATGCAGGCACATTAAGGGGCTTAAATGACAGGTTTTCCTTTTTCCTTTAATATTGTTTGATGTGGGAGTGACTTATTATTAGCATACATGACATTCTTTTGCTATTCTTTAGCCTATTATTCATTTCCCTAAATTTTTTCTTTGTTTGCTATTCTTTAGCCTATCATTCGTTTCCCTAAATTTTTTCTTTGTTCTTTTTTTAACATGTAATAAATTATCCTGTTAATTTTACTGAATCTTACACTATGTATTGCCTGTAACAGATTCAAGGATTATGCGGTTGCCAAGAACAACAAAGTAAGGAACTAAACTTATCTTGTCCTAACAATCATTAGGGGATGCCATTCTTCAAATTTTATGATATTCTAGATAGAAGTAAGTTTTTTCTTTTTTTAGTCTCAGCAAAGGGAAGAATTACAATAAAACATTGCAGACGTTTTTGTGAAGTATATATAGCAACTTCTCATATCTATCAGAAATATTTTGCCCGCATTTTTTGTTCCTGTTTTGATGGGTTTTTAGGACTTGAAAAATAATTCATGGTTGGCTTTGAATCTTAATGAAACTAATCCCAGAGTTGCCTTGTTTATAATGCAGAAGTTGATTCAACTCGAACTTTTGCCTCCATCGGTATGGATTTTATTAACTTGTTCACTCGTGCTTTGTTCCATTGTGCTTCAAATTTCTGCTAGTCAATCCAATCTCGTAGGCAATTTTTGTCAGCCAACGTTTTTTCTTTTTGGGTAAAAACCCGGGTCTTCCCTTTAGCTATACTTTGTTTTTTGATCAGTTTTTACCTTACACACTCAAATTCTCAGAAATAATAAAAGATTTATTAAAGGAAACCTTGGAACTTGCTTATATTTTATAGATCTAGTTTATATTAATTGACAAAGTCAGGAGGACGGGCCTTTACATTCATTTATTAGTTAAATATGGCTTCATGTTTCAGGTTCCAACCTAAATTAAACCCAAGAGGATGGTACTGAATTGCTGACACATTTATCAACTGATTGTCAAGTGCCCCTATTGGCATTACCTATTTCTCTTCTGAATGGTGGGGCATCGGGACAGTAGCAAATGAATGTCGCATTTCAAACGGCTGAATGCCATCTATGCTGCTCTATCTGGTTCCTAATCTACAATGATCAGTAAACTTAACAGGTTCATTTCTGGCGATAAGAGGCCTCAAGTATTACCTCAATGACCAAGCCGTGCCAGACTCTGTTTATACGGATGCCTAGCATGCTAATCTTTACCCTAGTTCAACAGGAAGATGTCTCGTTATTTACAAGCAATAAGAACAGAGACATCTGAATACAATTGCTTGATAAAATTCAAAAGGATTAAGTTGGTACCATAGTCAAAATGGCTCCTCATTTATCAGTTACCATTTTCATCTTCATAGACTCCATAGGGTCAGAAAAGATTTCTGAGCAACTTGGTTATTGTGACAAGCTGTGCATCGGAGCTCCGAGTTTCTTGCATATAAATCTGCCTGAAAATTTTACCTTTTATGTGTCGTTAAATAAAAAATCAATGCATATTAAATTGCAAATGTACAAATTCAAGAGAACAATGAAACTCACATGGTAATTTACAGTTCCATAAGGAACCCCAAAAGCTGGAAAATTAAAGCCAGAGTTAACGAGTGGTGCCCCACAACCAGCACAATCTTGGAATTCTTCTGTACATATCTTGTCATAGACTCTGGTGCCTTGCATCCTATATAAACTTTTCAGTTCATTAATTAAACACTGTTATATGGGGAATGGACAGACATGGACACAAAGATATAACCTTTTAAAGATTCTCCAAAAACATGGAAAAACTTAAGAGAATTTTGAATAGACCCACGTCGAGCACATGCCCATATTCGATATTCACACCTAACTTTGAGTAATGTAGATTAAAATGGCATGAAAAGCATTATCTTCAGACCAGCTGTTTTAATTTTGATGTCAAAAATCCAATGATTCAAGCAGCAGGTGATGAAAGAAAATTCCCAAGTCACTCTAATCCTAGTACTAAGATGCATTCCCATGTTGAGTTTTGTTGTAGATGGTACAAAGTGCAAACTTCACTCTATACCTACATCGTGATTGCTATGCATTTATATTCGTGAATCAAAAGAAATCTGTCATGAAATATACTATAGCACCTAGGAAATAAATAAAACCTCAGAAAAAGAAAATATCAACTGCCACTTTGCAATCATTTTTTACAAAGCAAATGCGTTAAATATTCCATACCGGCAAAAAAAGGGTCCAATTAGAAGACATCTATCCCACTTAGTTCATTAGTTTAAGTCTAAGCTATATGGCTTCCTTGCCTGCAATTTCTAAATCGATGAAGCATAAATGCGAAATGCATGAGTATTCCATATACCAGCCCAAAAAAAAAAAAAAAAAAAAGGCGTCCAATTTAAAGACATCTATCCCACTTAATTCGTTAGTTGAAGTCTAAGCTATTGCTTCCATGGCTGCAATTCCTAAATAGATGAAGCATATGCTAATTTCAGTATTATATTATAGTACCTGGAAATTCGCTCTCCTTTTGCAACATTGTAGAGAGAAACAAAGCAGGGGGTGTAAGCAATTGCATCAAACTGTGAGCGAGTCCGGAAGAATTTAGTTCCTCGAAGATTTTTCCTCTTTGGGTTGTAACAAACTACTGCATCATTATTGTACAACATCAATATTTCTCCATTGTTCAAAACAACCATCGGTTCATAGAAATCCCAACTGCCTTGCTTCGGGTACAAATTTTCTATAACAAACTGTTTGGTCCAAGACTCCTTGACACCATACTCCTTCATAACCCAAATGTCAAACCGTATCGAATTTGTGAAGTAAATTATAAACAGACAACCTCCTAGCACTCCGATCCTAGAGTAATTTGTAAATTTCTTATCCTCTTCTCGAAAATGATCAGGTGGGGGAAGTGTCCCGAACTGCTCAGCATCAAAGTCGAAAGAATGTATGAATTCACTACCATTAGGAGTACAAGGAAACCAATGAAGAGCTCCATTCAAGAAAGCATTGAAAGGCAAAGCAACAGTGTCAGTTGGTGCATTTCCTATGCTTCTCCATGAACCAGTCCCAATGGTGTAAATCTCAGCCATTACATAACGATTAGCCGGTTCGACAACCGGATAATAGCTTTGCAAGACTTTGTATTGATTAGTCACAGCTGAATAACCAAGCCCCCAAAAACTACCTCTATGCCTATCCTTATAAGGTGGTTGAATTGTGATAAATTCACCCAAAATTGGGTTACAGACATAGAAGGAATAATCTTTTTCAGCCCCAACTAAACAAAGCAAACCATTGCATGCATTCATATGGGAAATATCGCAAGTGGGTAAATTAGACTTTGGAGTAAAGTTGAGTTTAAAGACCTGGAAATTTGCACCATTGGGTTCAACATGGGCTAACTGGAGCCTCTTCGAAGCATTTTGGAGTGGCATGGTCTTGATTAAGATGCAAAAGGGAGATCTTGAAAGGTGGAGCCTTGCAAATTCAGGGTCAGAAATGAAACGGAGGAATCTCTTGCAAACGCACCTGCAATGGAAAAGGTCGTTGACGGGTAGCCTTGAGAAGATGTCGAAGATTGCACGGCGTGGGAGTTGAAAGAACTTGCAAGCGCTGGTCGTTGGTTGAAGATTGCTGCTGCTACTGCTGCTGCTTGATGGTTTCATGGCTGCTTTCTTTCTGCCCTTCATTTTTCTGAGACCGATTTAAGTTTTGCTACGACTGAAATGGGTATTTTAAACTTTGAAGTCTAAAGCTTAGAACTCCATAAGGTAAAAACCTTGATACGGTTTAAATCGTAAAGCTTTCATTTTTTTTTTTTCAGTTAGGAAACCCTAAAACAGAGTATTTTTGGTGGTTACTTCGGCTGCCTGGGGAAGTGAAAGACCCCATCATGCTTTATGGTGTGGAAACAGGGCCTGTTTAAACAGTTGGTTCGATGAATAATCCAATCAAAATATCATTAATCGAAATAACCAAAACGGTGTTTCAGATCAAATTGCTGATAGTCGTAACTTTATTGTGCTATGTTTTGCAAAATTTGTAGATCGTATTTAATTATTTTATATTATATTTATATTATATAATTATATAGATTTAAAATTATAACAAAAAAAAAAATTTTTACAAGTGGTTTTGTAAGTGTAGGTATCCCTTCTAGTTCAATCCCCTTACCTCAAATTGAAACATTATCCCAATACCCTTTCTCCCAATCAAAAAGATCATTTTCCCTTAAAACACAAAAGGCCTTTTTAGACATTGTAAGTTAAAACTTTACTTTTCCAAGAGTATAGTGCAGCATTCAAGCTTTCAACTACAAAACTATAGAACATTAGAATATAGAACCTGCTAATTTATCATTATGTTGCTTCTGTACCATTGATGTAATTCGAATCGGTATATCTCACAAGAAATTTACAGAATCCATGGTTGGCAGTTAACAAATCAAAGGTATATCTGTGCCTCACCCATCATTATCCCAGCAGTGCTGAAAAACAATTGAGGCGTTTCCTCATGGTAAAGGCAATAAACAACGAGAGTTCTTCTTTTAAGTATTTGGACATAGAAAGAACATGTTTCTTAGTCCCCTTTCCATCATCCTATGATCATCAACTTTGAACTTGCTAGTGGAATTTTCCCTGCATATCTCCAAAAGGATTCATTTATCCACATGACTGGATCACGTGCAATATCGCAGACGGAGCAGCTTTGACAAATATCATGGGGTTAACAACCAAGTTATTAGCAACATTAGCAAGATGTCCTAGGGCTGGAGATCATTCAGTTTTAGTGTGTGTGTGTATGTATATATACACGTTTATATAATACTGGGTTCAAATATTAGATTTGATCAATTGATATTTTGAAGACAAGGTGCAGAAGGATGAAGCAAGTAATCATTTTAGACAGATATTAACACAAATGAGTATCGAAAACCAGTCCAACCCTGCTTAACCACATGCGTGCATATTAAAACGTTGAAGATACACTTTCAAGTTTGTTATGCCCACATATCAACTCAGTGTTGATTATGCATTTTATTTTACTAGTAATGACTCAGAATCCAAATATCCTCCTTTCATTTAGCGGGAAAAAGATAAAGGAAAACTTCAAACCCTAGTTTTTCTCCTGCCTTTCAGGACATTTTTTTTTCTAACTTGTTTCATTTGAAATTTTTTCAAGGGTTTATCCATCAAGTCAAGCAAAAGAGATGATGAGACACCAACTCACCAATGGCTATATGTATAAGAGTATTAACATTTATATTGGAACAAATATAATAAGACAGGTAGCGAAACAGAGACATTAGGCATGAGGCAGCTTCTGGCAGATCAACTAATATGATAGCAGCATTGAATGAAGAAGAACAGATGGCTCAAATATATATAAATTGAGAAAACATTCCAAACCATAGCTCGAGTGACTAACCAATTGCAAAGGCCTCTGATGTATTGGTGATGGAACAACAATAGCAGCACTTCGGTTCATTGAAACACTATGTTGGCAGGACTGCTGCATATCTGACAAATCACTTCTTACCGAAGCATGGGTTTCTGACTCAGAGACACCGGACACATCAAGACTTCCCTTGACTGACCTCATGACCATTGGCCTATAATCTGCTCCGCTCTCTGTGGCACCACCACCCGACTGCAGGAATCCAACGAACATTAATTAATCACAGTAACACCTAACTGCAAGCATCAATAGATTACACAAATATTTACAAATTAATATCACTTTCTATAATCTATGACCACTAAAATGTTTTTTAGATTAGAAATTTCCTAAAATCTTCGATTAAGAAGGTAATCATAAATAAATATAATATAACAAGGTACAAGATAGCAAGATGAGATTTGTTGATGTAGACACTTTCTTTCAATAACACGTAAGATAAATATAAACGATATCCATTTATCTATTTAAATAAATAATCTGTTCATTTAAAAAAAAAAAACATTTATCATAACAAAATAAACTATAAATTTAAACTACAAAGGTAAATCATTACCAATAATAAAGGGATAGATCTATGCATTTAACTTTAAACATGAATTATTATAAAAAACAAACAAACAGTTTAAATAAATTATTATTAATTATATAAACTATACATTATCAATAAACTAACATTTATTCAAAGAAATAATTTAAAATATTTAATTAAATAACTAAATCTTAACATTCAAAATAAATCTATTTTATCAATATTAAAAAAAATTAAATTTCCATTTAGATGAGTTAATTTAATAGGTACCTAAATTTGTATCAACATTGCATACATTTTAACTATTATTTATTTAATTAGATAATAATTAACAAAAAATTAAACCATTGCAAGCAAGTAAAATACAATCATTATCAACAATATTATATAAAATAACTAAAACTTTGAAACTAAATGTAATACCAAGTATAGATTAATCGTATTTATCAAAAACAACATTTATCTCATGTAAAATTAAACAATATGTAAGAATTATTTTATAAATAACTTTATTCAATCAATTACTTAATTTCCAAAATTTTTAATATTAAAAAATTAAGTTTATCCAAGTGTATAAATTTTATCCTAATTTAAAGTATAACAAAATGTATTTCAACACATTCTTGTTAAATATATATTAAATATAAATATGAACGTATAAATATAAATATATATTAAATCTAAATATAAATGCATAAATTTAAATAAATAAATAAATAAAAATAATCTTTGTATCGCACAGGTAACAAACTAGTTACAAGTTATATCAACTTTTTTCTATTAAATCCACAACATTTTTTTCTTTTTTAAATCAAGATATATTATATGATTTGTAGCAGTAATTGAACCAGGTTTGACAAGATGCTCCAAATTAAGTGCAAAGTGGAAGTTTCTACTAGGCAAATCCTAAAAGCTTCACTTCTTCAATCATTTGTAAGAAAAAATACAGCACCAAGAGACAGATAAAGCAAAATTTGTACTTTTAAACATTGAGAACAAGAACAGCCAGAGAAAGATTTAAATACTGCATACATTAGACAAGCCTTTAATCTGTACAATGATGATTGTAATATCATCAGTCCGATTTTCATTCTCCAACCAAAGTTTGTAGGCTTCTCCGGCAATTGCAGCACATGCATCCCTGGGATCTGTGTATGCCGCTGCCTATGTGAAGAAATTATAAATTTGTTAAGGAAATACTGAAATTATAACTCAAATATTTTGCAGTAACCAGCAAGAATGATAGACCGCTACATCTCAGAAAAACCACTTTACATTATAATGAGTAAATTTCGTGATAATATCAACAAGTAGAGAGTTCCAATAACAGTTCAAAAAGCTAAAGCTATTGGAAAGTTCTTTTGCACTTTCCCTTTAGAATTTACGTATCAAACTTGATAGTATAATACAGGTTTTTAAAAACATCATTTTGCAAGAAACATGCATTAAGAACTAATTAAAAGATACTTCTGCAGTTGCTGGCGAATATAAAGCAAATATTTCTCATATAAACAAACCTATGGATGATGGATATGCCATAGTATTATAAGCGAATGGGATTTGCATGTATCATACCATGTTGACAACAGTTTGGCTAGGTAGAAACTCGAAAACTCCATCACTTGCAACAACAAAGAATAGATGATTCGGTGTAAGCCGAACTAGTGAAATCTCAGGGACAGCAATCACACCTATCTTCTCTGCCGTACCATCTCCTACACTCCTTGTAAATGCAGTCCCAGGATACATTCCATTAGGAACCCACAACCTTGGAGGATCACCACCATGGCTTTCTTCATCACCCCAATTTTGGATATTCGGGTCTTTAAGACCTTCAACTTGATCAACACTCAAAACCCTGGCCCCACAAAGCTTCACCCTATCATATTCATCCTTCCTAAATGGTGTTTGATCCTCGGATAAATTCACAGACAATATTTGGTCCCCATTTTTAACAGCAATCACAGCTCTTGAATCACCCACATTAGCAACATAAAGAGTATCCCCAACAATAAGGACAGTTATCGCTGTGGTACCACTCTTTGCATCATCAATCTCACTATTATGTAGCTCAGAATTTGTAGCTAAAAATGCTGAATTATAAGCTTTTAAAGGATCATCCAACAACGTCGTATCACTAGATAATATTTCTATAAGTCTATCCTTGACAAAGTTTGAACATCGAGCACCGCATTGACCATGTCCGTCAAATACACCAAAGAAATGAACATTTGGGTTACCCTGAATTTGTGTTTTGATAGAGAAACTATCTTGGTTTTCCCTTTCAACTGTGTCTGGGTAATAACCATGCTGTGTTAAGATTGAGTACTGCAAAGTAAAGTTGTGAGATGGAACAGGAACTAACTCCAACGACCTTTGTGTAAGAATGTTTTTGTTTTTGTAAGGTCTAGTTTCTGAATGGTGACCTAAATCACCATCTGATGATGATGATGCATATCTACTACAGCACTTTCCATGAACACAACCCATAATTTCAAAACACAAAGTCACACATTAAAAAGAGGAAATTTTTTGTTTTTCCAAAAGTGTAGCTTAAGTGTTTGATAAAAGGCCTAAAAGAAATAGAAATTGAAATCAATGGAAAGCAAAGAAGGAACCAATTTTAGGTGACAATGGAGAAATGGGATTTTTTTTTTTTTTTAAGTTAACATTTTAAGTATTTTTACAGGAAATTTGGTTAGAAAACATGCTTTAAAGAGAAGATACTAAACGAAAATGAATGGGGAAAAAAAGAAGGCAAAAAAATAGCTAATTGTTATGGACAATACATACCAAGAGAGTGGGGTTTTTAAAACAAAAAGGAAGAAAGGGAGGAGGGAATAAACCCTAGAACAAGCAAACGAAGAAAAAGAAAGTGAAATCCTAAATCAAGGCTGGAGGAAAGGAAGAAAACATTTACAGGATACAGGGGATTCCTTCTTCAGTTGAAGTCAAAAAGATTTGTACTAAACTTTTGTCGAGAGAAAACGAGATTCAGGTGCTCAAGAAGGAAATGAAATAAAAGGAACCAATGAAAGACCCCCCCTTCTCCCAAACAAGAAATTATTACAATGTAAATTTGTAAACCCCATGAACTGAGGGGGAAATGGGGGTTTGTTTACTTTCAAGTTCTCGACTTTCGAGAGAGAAAAAGAGGAAGAAAATTGGCCTGTGGGTATTAAGCATGGGTGAGTAAGTTTTGTCTTTGGCAAAAACAAAGGAGAAAGGGCAAAAAAAGAAAGAAAAATACATGGATTTTACAAAAGAAAAACTTTTTTTCTTGTGATAAATATTTGTACAATTAATATATAAATTGATCTTTTAAATAAAAATGTATAACTAAATATTTAAAAATTTTATTTTAATTAATTCAATTAATTAATATAATTATATATTAATATTATTTTATAGACCAACATTAATTAGCACTTATCATATCAATGTCACATCAAAAAGTAAAAAATTTTTTGATTTGATAAATGATAATTTAAAATTATTTCATTTTAAATAATAATAAAATTCATTAAATAATCTCTTGACGGAGATAAAATTAAATATTTAATTATAATTTTATTTTAAGAATCAAATTGTTAAAACAAAAATTATTCAAAAGTTTAATTCACGTAATAACCTTAATTTATATAGATCGGTACTAAGAGCGCATGGTTTTTTTTTTTGTCAAGGAAATGCGTTAAATTCTTGTGTTGTTATGTATAACATAAATATTAAATAAGTTAATAGGATTGGTCGAATTGGTAAAATATCGAAAATAATGATAGCAACGAATCATATAAATGTTCGCATATATAAATCATAACTTTAAACCTAAAATTTAAGGCTTTTCTTTGCAATCGATATTTAAAAAATTGCCTTCGCAAAGAAAAGAGTAAACCAACGTGTCTAGAAATATATCTAAACCCTTACCAATTTCATGGCAGGGAAAGCATAATTCAAAAAAAGCTCAAAAAGTTGAAGCAAACACCAAGGAACACTTAATGATCTACGTACAACTATCTTTAAAATATGATATTAGTAAATTTAAAATTTTAATATTTTATAATAAACCTCTTCAAAAACAGGTGACCAGCCCGTCAAGTCCAATAAACTTAATTTGTTTTAGGTCGTGCCTAGATATAAGATTTAGTAATTAGGCCATGCTTAAATCACTATTCAATTACTAAGAAAATAATTTTTTATTTTAATTTTTTTTAAACAATAAAATGAGCCTACGAAATAAGTTGAGATAAAGTTGAATAAAAAACTCTAAAAAAATTAAAATCACGATTTAACTTGATCTAACTCATGAACATATCTAATTAATAATTATTTTTTATCTCAAAATTATGACCACTTTTATTAAAAAAAAGAACTTTAAAGCTGGGTTACCAGAGCTTTCCAATCCCAGTTTCGAAAGATGTTTTCAACAGCAAGGCAAAATCATGATTGCAAAATTAGTTGAAATGAGAAAATTTGTTGTTTAACTCTGCCTAGTGAAAGGCAACTCATCCCCACTAACTTTTGTTTTAGGCCAGCTGTTTAACTCAAAGAGGCTTTTGCTGTTCTAGTCTTCGCTACAAAAGCCAATATCTACCTACCATCAACTGTTGCTCAACATTTCTTCGGTTATTTAAAGTTGAATCTGATATGAGAATTCAATTTAGAAAACAGCCATCACCTAACAAAATGTTCTTTCTTTCTCGTATTTGATTTTTATCATTCCAAATTGACGAGATTGATGCTTATGTAGATTCAAGCTCAATTGATAGATTTAGGCACGGATCAGCATACAAACTGTGACACTTGCTTATTATATCAGCAACAAAGTTTGGACGTCAAAGGGATGCTTCTCCTCAATGTGGTAAGGAAGTCTCATTATTTACCCACCACCATAATTTACTTTACATGAATTTCCTTTTACAGTAAAAATAATTTGTTGAAAAGTAGGTGAATCGTGGTATAGAATGCTTATAAGTTGTATTAGGGTCAGTTTGTCTCGTCAAAATTATTTTTGAAAAATAATTTTGATGTTTATTTCGAAAAAGATAATTTGATCAACCAAAAATATTGGATCAATGAAATACTACCTTCGTTTTTGAAAATTTTCTGATGCTTAAATGACTTAGACCAACTGGCTAGTGCAACCAAGGCTTCACTAAGGATTACTACTAATTTGACATTTGAAATGGGCTTTAGTGCTATCTAACAAAAGAATTAGCCCAAGTTCCTAACCGGGTTAGAACTTGGAAGCAAGCCCCACACCGTTTCAATCTACTCTGCCGTGGCTAATAAGTCATAACTCATTCACTAACCATTTACTATGTTTGAACCCTTGATTTTGTACATTATAATTATAATTTCAAGAAAGACATGGTTAATAAGTATAAAAGTTTAATATATATATAATCTTAAATACGATTAATGTATCGACTGAGAATTAGTTTAATTGACATGATATTAATGATAAACTTTTAAAAATTGAAGATTCGAGAAAATTTAAACACGTCACATTCTCTTCAAGTAAATTAATTAAATAAAAATTAAAAAGATTATAAGTAAATTAGAAATATATATAAAAAAGATTACTTAACAAACCACCACCAATGCACATACATTAATGAAATCGATTGCACTTGTTGTTTCCTTTTATATATATATATATATATATATATACCATAAAAATTCTTTTATCATACGATCACTAGGATGAGCCAGAGTAAAATTATAATTCCCATGCAAATTATGTAACAAAGCGACAGAAAACTATTGAAGATATGTCATATGTGGTGACTTCCACGCGAGCTACTTAATCATTGTCATGAAAAAATAAAAATCGAAAACAGAAGCATGAAAGGGTTCATGCGAAGTACCGCAATCATTTAACTCTAATTCTTAACTCAGTTTCTAGAATTTGAACTCTAAATATATTAATTATTATTTTTTAAAAATAATTATATTAATTATTAGATTAAATTAAGCTCAAGTTTAAATACTTATTTCAAATTTTAAGATAGATATATATATATATATATATGCATATATCCAAACTAAACAACATGAAATAGAAAGAACAATTGAACAAAAGAGAAAATTATCAAAAAAATAAAGTAGAAGTTGTTTTCTTGATCCTTTAAAACGGGTATATATATATACACACACATAGAGAGAGAGAGAGAGAGAGAGGGGACAAATAGGATGAAAAAGAAAG
>JAQSVH010000002.1:4882175-4900842 GCA_029448705.1 Adansonia digitata | reverse complement strand
GAAAAATGGGTGTTTTAGAAGCTAAGTTTTGATTTTAACAATATTAAAAATTAGCCTTAACATTAGCTTTAGGGTTTCGTCAAAGACCCAACAATTTATTTTTTTAATTTCTCATTAATCAATCCAACTATATATCTTGAAAGTCTTCCATTATTGAAATTGGTCTTCCCAATGAAACAAAACCGATGAGATTGAATTAGGCGGATGTTGTCTCCGATCAGTTCAACAATTAGTGTATCTTATTATGTTCATGTATTTTATCATATTATAATCTTATTTATAGTATTTTATTTTTTATATAAATTTTAATACGTTAAAAATTTATGTTATACAATTTTTAAGACATGCTTATATTCATTTCATATTTATATTATATTTTGATATCATATTATAATCATGTTGTGTCTAATATTACGAGGTATCTTCAGTTTTTGGTTCTAATAATTGATAAATTTGACTTAATTTTTTTAATCAATATGTTACTAACATTTAAGGGAATCAATCCAATTAAGATAACATGGAGCCCCAATTATTTATATTTTATATATGATAAAGAATGAACATAGTTTCCAAACAAATTGGATCTGCTAAATATCACTTTTTAAGGGTAGTTATATGAACCAATTGAGTTAAATTTCACTAAAAATCCTTTATGGGCATGAAATGAAGCAATTAACCAGTTCTTTGAAAATATAAAATATTTGTACATACATGTCACATTTGTGTTATTTTTTGGATTGTGTCCAATATTATCAAATTTATTGATAAATTGGATTTATACATGAGAAAACAAGTCACTTGAGAAAAAAAATTATTCTTCTTACAAAAAAAAAATAATGTTTAGAAAGAAAATATCAAATCCAATCTTATGAAATAATTTTATAATGGGTTTTAATTTAAGTGTTGACGCAAGGTTTTTCAAGCTGCGCCTTTATAAAGTATTGTCCACCTTAAATTGGTGTATAGATCTACCTCGCAAATTTTATTTTTTTTTAAAAAGAAGCATTATAAGACTCTTCTCAAAGGATAACACTTGTTAAGCGTGGTACCATTGTGTCAAGACAGTCTCATTTGCATTTTCTCAAAAAAGTTAAAAATCATGAAAATGGTTTTATGTACCGATCCAATGAACTATACTTCATAGCTGGCACAACTTCAAAGATTTTTGCATCAACTAGAAGAAACTTAAATTAGGGTATAACAACATGATTTCCTCTAACTTGTAATTGAAATATTGTTTCCCTAAAACTTGGATGATATAGTATGTAATATTTGATAAAAACACGAATACAATATAATTATATAAATGTTTGAAAATTTATATAATAAAAATTATTAATTTATCCAAATTAATGTATACAAATATTTAAAAAATGATCAAAATGCAGTAAAATACGTGAATAAAATCTAGATACATGAATTTTCGAGTTAAAACACATCATCCTTGATTAGTTTCTTTTCAATTTGATGACTTCTACTTATCAAAATATTTTTACAAGTCAAATTTTGTGCTATCCCAAATTAACCCGATCATTTGACATAGCACATGATGTGTCTAATATGAATTTAATTTTTTATATCTTATCAAAATCCAGCCCATATCATATCTTTGTCAACTTAAAAGCTCATTTCACTAGTTAAAAAATTATTTAATAATTAAATTTTAAATAAAATTTTTTTATTAATAAAAAATATTCGATTAAACCAATTTAAAAGTAAAAAAATCCATATTCAAACACAAGTTGAACAAGTAACTTGACCTTTGAACAGAATTAAAGCATCCATTAACCTTTTGCAGCACGTGGAGTACATTTGCATCTTTATTCTAATAATACAATTAATAATCAAACTCAAGCAAATTAAATGGAAAGCTAAATTAATAAAGTTTAAACCTAATTAATTTTGGGTTAGAATTTAAGAAACTTAATGTTGCAAAATGTATTCTCCATATCTTTAACTATACTTTAGCTTAATTAATTAATTACTTCACATGGTTAACGTATATCATAATTAGATTGTTCATTGTCACTGTTGAATAATAATTTATAATAGTATTACATACAAAAAATTACAATGATTAAAAAATCTGATTGAATTGATCGATTGAATAAGTTTAATTAAAAATCGGTGGCTTTGTCAAGTCCAATAAAAAATGTAGAATCAAGACTTTACTGAACCAAATGAGAATCGGTTGGATTGATTAAAAAACCGGATTAGATATAGATTTTGAGGTTTCTTTTATTAATTTATTATTAAAAATTGATTGTATTTAATTGGGTTGAAACCTTTGACCTTTTTTTTAAATAAAGCTCGTATCATTAATTTCTATTCGAACTGATAAAATTAATTAAAAACATTGACTAATTAACTAAATAACAAAACTCATGGTAAAATTGTCTAAGAATTTTGGCTGCCAAGGTAGGGTTAGCCCCACAACATTACCTCAATATTGCTGAAATCGAATCAGATTAACCAATTAAACTTAGAACCGATGATTTGACGAGTTGATATATTATATCAAACTGCCTATTAATTACAATAGAAAACTAGTCTAATAGGACAAACTGGTAAAAAAAAACCAGTTTAATATAGATTTTTTTTATTTTTTTCAATTTTTTAAAATTAATAAGATAAAATTTTAATCATTTAATTTTATATAAAATACAATACCATTAAGTACATAATTTTATTAATTATTTATTATGTTTAATATTTATTTAATATTAAATTTTATTAAAATATTTAAAATTTTATTAAAATAAATCAAAAACCAAATCTAAATGATTTAACCTCCGATCGGATTTTTTTAACCTGTTAACCTACTTGCCCCATCTAAAATCCCTCAATATTTCTTTTACTTGGGTGAAACTCTTGGGATAATCTTATAAAATGACCATTCAAATCAAATCACAAAAAATATACCTTTTATTATAAATATATTATAAGCAAAAAAATCTGCCTTAAATCCTCAATCTTGGGGTCATGATTAATAATATTTAAAATAATTGTTTTATCTTTCAAACAACTTTTTGCATGCAAGCCATGTAAAATAGAAATATTAATATTCAAGAGATAAGACCCCAAATTAGAGGAAAATTAAAAAAAAATCAATATTTCCTAGTTAATTAATTTTGTTATGGCCTTATTAAAGACATGTTCGATAATTAAAAAGATTTAAATAAAAATATTTTATCAAAAAAATAGTAAAATCGAGTAGTGAAAGATTAATTCTAATACTATAAACAAAAATTTTTCAATATTTCCTAGGTAATTAATTTTGTTATGACCTTATTAAAGATCAAATTAAGTTTGGCCTTCCAAATATTTCAATTTGTTTTGTTTTTTTTTTTTTTTTGGGAGAATTTATTTAAAAAAATAAATTGATAATATTTTTTTTCAATTTTTTTTATTTACCATTTCAATCAATTAAGTAGATACATTTATGTATTTAATATTTTTCATTCCATGCTCATAAGAAATAAATAAATAAATAAAATTAAATCATTAAAATATCTAATACTGATAATGCATTGAACTTATTTTGCCTTTTTTCTATATATATATATATATATATATATATATACAGAATCTTCTGATTTTCTTTTATAATAGAAAATAATTTTATAAATATATTTTAGTTAGACAATACATTTTTGGAAAATTACATTTAGGACCAATAGAGATTTATTTATTTTTATTAATTGGTACAATGAAAAAGTAATAATTTCATTAAAAGAAATCAAAACCATCAAAATTATTAAAAAGGAAGTTCTAATTACTGAAATGCCCCTAATCAAATGTCTAATTTTCCGAAATTACCAGGTTCCGCTTCACAACTTCTACGCTGCCCATCAGAATCAATCCAAACTTTGAACAAAATCCCACTTCTTCAACTTCAACGTTTTATCTTTTTGTTTAACAACAAACTTAGCTTACTTATACTAAATATTTAACTTTATTTTTTCAAGAAAAAAGAAAAAAAAGAAGGTAGGGATAGGTGTTTGTGGATGAATCATTGAGTGGTGGCTTTCATTCATCGATCCTAAGAAAACAGGGAAAATGTGGTGTCCAAAAACAAGCACTTCTTTTCTTCTTCAAAGAAATCAGGTTCTTGTCCTTGAGAATCAAATAGCCCTCGATCAACTCCCAATTCACGTGATAATTTTTAAACACAACACAATCATACAACAAGAGAAAAATAATTAAAAATAATCCAACATTAATACATAATTATATTAAAATTTATAACACATTATTTATCAAAATTATATAAATAAATAATATTTTAAATTCAATTATAACACAAAAAACAATATAAACATAATAAAAAATGCAACATAAAAATTAGATATATCAATTGAGCAAGTCAAGTTTGTTTTAGATTAAATTATTTCGAATTTTAAAATTTTTAAATCATTTTCAAATTTGGGTCATTTCAATTCCCACCACTTCGATTTAGATCATTTTAGTTTTGAATTATTCCAAATTCAAGTCATTCGGATTTAGATTAATCGAATTTAACACTCAAATTTATCAAAATTATTCATTTTAAATTCGAATTATTTTAAATTCAAGTCATTCTGGATTCGGATCATTTTAATTTTGGATCATTTTTGGATTCGAGTTGCTCAATTTTAAATTATTGACTTTTTTATTCAAATCATATTAGGTCGAGCTTGACTTTAGGTAGATTAATTAAGTTTTTCGAGTTCAAGTCAGAATTGATAAATCTAATGAAAATATATCAACATGTCAAAATTATACAAATACATAATAACTTAAGCACGCATATAATACATTAAAATAACACGAGCATAACACAAATACATGAATAATAAGATCCACTAATCTAAATAAATATACTAGTCAGCTTAAAGTTAAGCTATTTGCATCTAGTGAGTGTTGGTATTATAATTTTACAGAAGCAAAATTGGCCTCCAAAAATATCAGAGGAAAACTTACATTCTAAGCTTTTCCCACAGGGAGGAATTCATCATCCTTCTTCAGCCAAATGGTAGTGCGCGTTCGTCTAACCCGATCCGCGAAAAGACGATGTCTGCCATGTCGGAAACAACTGTGTTAGCACATCAACTTACGCCTGACGAAGATCCCGTGCGAGTGTTTTAAGTATCCGACCAAAAACCAACACTCAAATATATATGACCATAGACAATCCAAAATTTAATCAATGATAGATAATACCACTTTAATATGAGGAACAAATTGCAAGATAAATCGCTAGCACAATTCCGAGATGCATGAACAAGAAAATAACAAATATGATTCCCTAATCAAGATAGCCCTGACAACCATTTGGATCTGCAATATGGATTTTTTTTCATCTGATATGCAAGCTAGGGATTTCAACAACGGCCACAATGCGATTGCTGTTTTATGATTTCAGCTCTATCTTGTACTCTAGGGCTGAGCCAAAAAAACTGAGAAAACCAAAAATTGATTCAAACCATAGTGTTGGTTCAATTCAATTTTGGCTTGAGTAATAATTAAGTATATTCAATTCGGTTCGGTTCAATTTTCGTTTCAAAAGTTAAAAAACAGCAGTTTTCCAAACTGAAACGATTTCTATTTTTTAATTAATTTTTAATTTTCATATAATATAAAATAAATATTTTCTTTCCAAATTACTGAAAAAGAAAAAGTTAAAAAAACTATAGGAAAAGATCCTTTTTAGAAAATTTTAGACAACCGGTGAACCAAACCAATCCAAACCAATGGAATTCAGTTTGAGTCGGTAAGGTTATATATAGTATTTGGTTCGGTTTCTAAAAGACCAGAATATTGCACATTAACTGCAATTTTATTTTTCAAAAGCGAACAGAACTGTCATCACCCCTACCATCATCGATATTCACCACTGATATTTATTACAATAACTATAACCGTGACAAATGCAATACTACCGAAAATTCGTTGACAACCACAATTTAAACCCCAGGTGCATGGCTGACAGCCATAGTTCCTTTGAAACAAAAGCAAAAAGAAACGAAGAGAGTGATATTTTCATAATTATAGTACCAACCTTTCATAATCCAGCTTCTGAGTAACTATTCCATTCAGTAGCAGCTCTGAGCTGTAAACTGCTGCCCCTGAAAGCATAAACATAGAGAAAAGTTCGAATAAAAACCTCCGGAAAGCACGGAAGGAGCTAATTTAAGAAAAAAAAATTATAACCTTTTTCAAGAAAAGGAACACAAATTGCATAATCTTCTTCACATGATAAAACCAACAAATCATCCGGGACTTTGTCATCCTTCATGGCGGATCTCCCAATTCTCTCTACAGCCTGGAAAGAATCTCAATTGAAACCAAGGATCCAAAGGTCAATCATTATATATATATATATATGTCTATATAAGTGTGAGTGTCATGTGTCCGACACGGGTACTTCAAGAAAAATGAAGAGTAGTAGTAACACAGCACCCAACCCAAAATATTAACATAAAATTTCATGATAAACCAACTATAGGAGAATACTCATTCTAATCAAAAAATTTTGAAAAAAGGTTAATCAAATCTTTTTTGTATGCTACTCTGAAGGAATTGTCCATAGGAACTGCCTGCATACCTGACCGTGAACTGCTGTCACCAAATGCGAGATTGTTTCTTTACCTGGCTTCGTGTTTGGGGTAATTAAAACTCTTCGACCCTGCATGACTTTCACTATAGTTAAGATTTAAACGGAACGAGTGGCCAACATGACAGGTAAACCAAGAAAACTTTACCTGTAATAAGGGTCGCTTTCGTGCACGTGCTAAAGAAACTGGCATGCAAAAACCTAGTTCTTTCTCTTTTTTGATGTCCCTTAATACATAAGCTTCTTCATCAATGTGAATATTAATCTGTCCAATGCTTTCAAGCCATAAATGTGAGACAACTGGTTTGCCAGAAGCAATCGCTTCCAACATATTCCTTGTGCGCACAAATTTATCAGTTACGAAGTGTGTCGCATCTAAAATAGATGATGCCTCCGAGATACATAGGCGGGCCAAGATCTGGTGACATAGTCGCGGCATACGATTTAGTTAGACCAGCTTGTACATCAATAAAGAGCTAACAATATCAGAAACAACTTAGTACCTTTTTCTGCTGTTTAATTATATCCTCGTCTAGGTGGTTGCTGAACAAAACTCTAACATTCGCCAAATCCCTTCTCTTCCTCATATCTTTTAAAGGAGAAATAGGTTCTGGCACGACAGGGCTAAGACTTCGAAGTTCTTTGATAAGTGAAGACTTTGAAAAGTTCATCTTGCATGATTGTTTAAAATATTCTTCACCCATACAAACAGGTGATGCAGCTTTTATAGGTGTCGGATAGTTAACCGGGGTATTGCATAGAGAACCAGGCGATTTAGATTTCTCTTTCGGTGATTTATCAGAACCGACATTCACAACCAAACTTTCTGCAATTGATGAAGAAACCACATCATGGTTTCTGTCAGCGTGCTTGACTACTGTCGCTGCCTCAGGCCCAATTATGCTTGTGGATATCATCTTCCCATTCATCTCAGTAGAACTGTGGTTAAGCACATCATCTCTTGGACTTTGTTTATCTGAACTTTGATGAGACGATTTTCCTTCTAAATTCTGGTCTGCGGAATACGGAACTGGACAAATATTCATAGATGACCGTGTCATCCTCCTAGTGGATGAATCAATGCAAGTGCTTCTATTGTTTCTACTGGACCTTTTCAACACATCAATGGATTGTCCAATATCTTCTGGCTGAACAGATATTTTGGACAGTGTTTCCAAGTTATCAGATTCATCTCTGTCAACAGACATTTTCCGGTGGGATCTTCTTTGTTTGGGATAGCTCAATGCACCATTGTCATTACTCCTAGCAATCAATTCTAAGTGCAATTGGTCATTACTTGATTTGGCATTTCCATGTTCTCCCGATTGACCGGAACTCAACTTAGAAAGTTTCCTTTTAGCATTTGACACTTCAGCACCTTTTCTACAATCATGGGCTAGAGTCTTAGCCATTGACGAATCCATGACCAAGGACTTCCTTGTTCGATGAGCAATTGGTGTAAAATTTTGAAGCTCCTCAGGATGTTGTTTCTTAATTGAGTTGCCCCTAGTTGATCTTCCAGTGCCAGTAAATTGACCCTTATCCAAAGCTCCACCTGCCTTTATTTGCTTGATACTCTTAGAGGGTGTTTCATACTTATCAATGCCACCAGCATTCGATTTAGTTTTCTTCATGTTGGGTCGAAGCAGCTCCATATCACACTCCTTCCTGACATGGATAGAATGTTTCTCCGGCAAAACCGAAAACCCTTTACTTGACTTCATCCTCTTGGATTGTCTTGTAACTGGAGCATTATCAGAACAACCAATACCATTTCCCGATGTGCACTCTCTAGAAGAAACTCTCTTCCTAGATCTTCCTCTAAATGAACAACTAATCTTAGATATGCTTTTGACACCTTGATTATCATCTTGGTCAGTAATCCCCTCTCCATAGAATAAGGCTTCCATAGCGTCAGCAGCCATCTGAGTGTCAGGACCTACATTTAGCACTTCAGGAGCACCTGTTTTTGCAGTAAGGGCTTCCAATTGCCCCCTTGAGGAATCTGAGATAAAATGTTCATCAAACTCATTGAAAAGATTCTTTCTAAAATTGATTTCACCTTCTCGTACAGTCTTGTCATCATCTTTTGACTCCCGCGACAACAATTTTGAATCAGAATGAACTATCATTTTATCATGGGCATTTGGTTGGTCTTCAATACAAGATTTGTCTAGTTTCCTTCCTTTGGGCTTCTGGGGGTTGGTAGAAGACTTCCGTGCATTTCTTCCATTACCATAGAATTCTTCCTTCCTTCTACAATAAACATCACCTCCTCCTTCATCCTCAAGAAAATCATCCCAGTCAAAAATCCGTGTTTTACCAACTGTGCTTCTTTCAATAGTTTTCTTGGCCAGACTTTGCGGCCCTTTTGCATATGAAATAAGTTTTGATTTTCCCCCAGTACTGTTTCTAAGATCATCTTCAACATCAAGCCCCATCAAATTATCATTTACAAACCTTTCGACAAAACTAAGTGCATTAGCTTGTGATAACTCCCCAGGTTCCTGAGAGTAGATATAACTTAAACCTTCTAACGGATCATCACAATCAGGAAACTGGAGCAGGTCTTCTCTTGCATCCACATTTTCACGACTGCAAGAAAGTCCACAATTTTCAGCAAAATAATCGTTACCAAAAAGTTTTCTCGCAAGTAAATAACCAAACTTGAAATCGATTCTATACCTTAAAACGTTTGAGTTCATATAATTATTCCTCTGATCATCTACATGATTAATCTTCTCCATGACTTTTGGATTTAAACCATCATCCACCGTGCACTGGTCTAAAAACTGACTATCAGCCTGGATAAAACAAGACTTGCTGTTTATTCCCCGCAATGCTGCATTCCGAGCTGCAAGACCAGAGGCACGCAAGGAAGCTACACGAACCGAAGTAAACCTTCGCCTAGATCCTACTCAAAATACTTAATGTTAGTAGAGAAATCAAAGGACCATCTATCTAATAAATTTGGCCAAACATTGATTTCCATCATGTCTTAGTGTCAGAAGATGAGATGATAATGCTACCTAATGCCGATTACTTGTAGAAGTAAAGAAAACGCTTTGAAAAGGGAATGTTACACATCAAGATCAGTAGCTCATCATCACAGTTGGTCTAGATTAAAACGAGAATAATGTGGAAACGTTGATGAAATACAGAATTAATCTCAGTTATTTCCTCAAGGAATTCTGAAAACTTTCCCTGCAATAAATGTTCATTGACTTGCGAAGGTAGCTCAATCTTGCATACAAAGTTTATGACAAAAGGTGCAGTAGAAATGCAAGGATAAACAAATGTGATTCAAAAATTAACTGGAATGCTTCATAAAATTGCCAAGTGACAAGTATAGCTTAACCAGACAATGACTAATGTCGATTTGTATAGGACCATGTTTCACTAAGAATTTCTTTAAAAACCTTCATAATAGTGATGCATTCATGCACGAGCATTAGAGGACGTACCAAGTTTTGATTCCAGCATAACTTTGACATCTGGTGTTGCTGTAGAAACATGGATTCCTGAGAAACAGCAAATCGTAACTTCAATTTAGTCGCCAGTAACGGCTCCGTGGGATGCAAAGCATACAGGTATTTTCTAGCCAATACTTAAATATTCCTAAAAAGTTCATAAAAAAAAATTATACCCAAACTCCTTTGTTCATCACTAGAAGCATTACGTTGCGCCAAAGATTCTTTCTTCTCCTCCTGGCCCAACGATCTTTCACAATCTCCGTTTACTACCTCATCATTCGAGACTTCATCACCGTCATCCAAAACCTCAGTTCTGTCCGTTCCTTCACCATCACTATCCAGAGCAACTTCCTGATCGAATTCATCCAACAATAAAGTATCCATATTCTCAAAGCAATCTAAATCATCCAACACCTGTGTTTCGCCACCATAGTGCAACACTTGAGTTCCATCAACAAGGTTCAGAACTTCGGTTTTGAATCCATCCTCGGTTGTAACATTATTATCATCCAAAGGAACTGTACCTTGTAGGTAGTTTAATTCATCACCATTCTCATTATGAGCTTTGTCACCTAATTTAAAATTAATACACACATATACATATTTCAAATAAAATTCAACTCATTTAAGGCATAAATAACTACATACTAGTAAAGCAAATGAGGAAAACATACCAGAAAATGGGGGAAGCGAAAACTGAGAGTCAAAATCAAAGGGCTGAGTCTCGGCATCTGAAAGATCGGTATTTGGGATCAATTCAGAGGGTTTAATTTCACCATTATCGTTTCCAAGAGAGCCCATTTGTTTCACTTCAACTCATCTGCGAAATTTAAAAAAAGAAAAAGGACAAATCGACGTTAAATCCCTAAAAAAGCCGATACTTTATAAATAAAGAGGGGGAGGGGAGGGAAAATTAAATGAAAAAATAAAAAATTGGGGGGCTAAAGCCAATAGAAGAATGGGTGGGGAATTGGAAAATAAGAACTTACGAAGAAGAAGATAGGGATGGTTTGGAGGGGAGGATTAGGGTTTCAAATAGGGGGCAGACTTTTTTTGGCGGGAATATTGAAGCAAAGATTCTGAGGGAATTTTTATTGAGATCGAGACAGTTGAAACTTGAAATGGCAAAAGTATTTGTTGACTGGTGTATTGTATATGCATAGAAAAAAGGTGCATACTATGGAATACTATGATAAAATTTCAAAAGACATGTTCTAAAAGTGTGTTGTAAGAATTTAATTGAAAACGATCAAGTGGGCATTTGGTAGGTCCAGAGTTCAATTCTCGTATTGCCCCATTTATTTTGAAATTTTTTTCCTTGGGCTTAAATGTAAAAAAGATGACTCCAAAAAATAAAAATAAAAACCCAAAGCCCAAAGGTCAAGAAGTATGAGTCTTCGTTGGCTTTAATCTTGAACAAGACACAAAATTCTTTCTTTAGGGGCGTTCCGAGAATCGAACTCGGGACCTCTCGCACCCAAAGCGAGAATCATACCACTAGACCAAACGCCCTGTTGGTGTTTACTAGCATACTTATTTTCTAAAGTCACATAGCAAAAAGGAGGGTCATCGCCATTGCTTTGCCGTCCCATTTTAAGATCTTTTGCAATATTACTTTGGTTATTGCTTGTTTTCAAACATAAATACCTCTTATTTAAGATTTTACTATAAGGAGACGTTTGATATAATAGAAAATACTCACTTTTCTGACAAATTAATCGATAATAATCCAATTTTTCTGTTTATTATACTGAGAAATACTCACTTCCCTGAAAATGTAACTGTTAATTACATTCCATTAAAATCATGAAATAAGGCAGCACAAAACGCTCCATAAAAACACTCTGTATTAAAAGGAATCAATAGTAAGAGCCATAAAAGGATTTCATGTGACATTCGCAACCATCAAAAGCGTCAAAGCTGTTGAAGTTGCGAACGTTACCTTAAAACAAACTGGCCCAGACAGACATTCACTTCTCAAAAAGATATTTGCTGTTACATTTGGACATCAAAAAGCATTTGATTGATTAAATGAGATTCAGAACTTAAGCATCAAGTTATGCCTAAGTAAAATCAAAGACTTTTCTCCCAAAAGTTGTTCGGTTACTTGACATCAGCATTATAGGAAAAAAGTACCATCTAACTGGAAAGTGCATGTAAATGTACATAAACTAAGAAGAAAAATAATGTACCGGCAATGCTACAGGATCGAGTTCAAAGAAGCTTCTTAGGCTGCCATTTCTCTCGTTGGTTAGCTGGAAAAACGGAATCTGATGAGAGAACCTAATCTGCTCTGTCCGAGGGATTTTGACTGTAACATTAGATCTTCCTTTTACTTGGGCCTTGAAAACGGAATTGAAACCATCCACAAGATCTAAAACTAAAGCCTCTGTGCGCCAATCAGTTTCATCGATAACCTGAACTATGTCGTATTCCCAGTTCTCCAAGTTGGAACATTTGATTTCCGGAGTCCAGTTCCTATACAATGCCAGATCTCACCTATTCTAGGTAAGATGGCATATTTGTCCTTCTTACCAGTATGCTCAGCTTTTAACTTATGAGAAAAGGAGTCGCTGGAGGAGTAAGCCTGGGAACCCTTTTTAATCGTAAATCTCCCGCAACAAGTGGGCATGCTTGTATCATCACTCGGTTGTGTTTTTCGATGGGCAAGGAAGAAGCCATCTCAGATGTATTTTGAGACCGGTTTGAACTCGATTTTCTTAATCTCAGCATAATACTGTGGCAAGCCATCCTCGTCACCATACAATGACCAGACCTGACCAACAACAAACTTGTCATGGGATTCGTCAGCAGCAAAGCATAGAACTCCGTTTCCGGAATTTCAAAGGATTTTGAGGTAGAAGCTGGAGGAGCGGTTTTATCAGATCCCATCGCTCGCTTCGCTATTTCTGAAGCATTCAAACATAAACCATTAAGATGTCTGCTACAAACGTCCACCTTCAAGTCCTCAGGAACAAGAATTTCTTCAGGCAAAGAAGCTGGATCGAGTTCAAAGGAACCCTTTGGCACCCCTTTTCTCTCTTCACCGGTCAGTAAAAATGATGGAACCTTGTGGAAAAACCTGAATAGTTGATTGGGTGGTATTAGAAATGTATCGACTCCATCATTACTCGTTTTACAGAAGACACTCACAAAGCCTTTCACCTTAGTTAAGTAACTTACCACACCTATAGCACCCTCCGATGGAATCTCAACGAACTCATATTCGTATTTCCTGTCAGTGCCGGCATCAGACTTCCATTCGATATTCCAGTTCCTAAAAAGGGCCCAAATTTCTCCTTTTCTTGGAAATATTTTGTAGGTATGGCTACAGGTTCCTTTTTCCCAATATAGCAAATGGGAGAACATAAGGCGATCTTCCATGTCATCGGAGTGCCCATGTTTGAACTTACCACAAGAAACTGGTAAACCTTCACCGACCCTTTTTATTTCATTAACATCATGAGGATCTGGTTCTAGCCAGGTTATCCTCAGCCTGAACTCAGAAGAGAAGACTTTACTGATCCGAGCATAGAATCTAGGCATGGCATCCAGCGTATCATACGAAGCCCAAATCTGCCCTGCTGAAAAACACCCTTCTTTCTTATCTTTGTCGAAATAATTAAACTCTGGATCAGGGAATTGAAACAAGGGCTCTTTTGTTTCTTTAAAGCTTGAATCTGACACGGAATCATCAACAACAGGGTTTGAATTTCTCTTAACACCATCTCTTACGCTTCATCAGTTCTCTTCGGATCATCCGCTTTCTTATCTTCTTTCACTTCACCAGCTAAACCACACTGATTTTCGTGATTAGACTCGTTTTCTTTCAGCACGTCTTCACTATCTTCAGTCGCACAGGGTGATCCACTTCCTTTAGCCTTTTTTCGAGGACTAACCATGTCCTCCTCATCACTTAAATTTTCCTCGTACGAAACATGTTGCTTACGCCTACCAGATCTCCGTACATTCTGCTCTACTCGAGAATCAAACTTTTTTCCAGCCGAAACATCGCCATCGTCATTATCATTAATCACCACATCCTCTTCAGACTCAATGCTGCTTTCGCTGTCACAGCTTTCACTGGAATCAACAGTTTGCTTCCTTCCTCTTTTACCGTTCACCTTTTGTGTTCCAGCCTCTGAAGTATGAGATGCTCTCCGAGAAAACGCTGTAGAAACATTCTCAGCAGTGAAATTGCTTTGAGATCCTTGATCGACTTTGCGAGCAACCGGACTCTGTTCAACTCCTTGTACGGGAAATTTCGGCTGATTCGTGTTACCTGCCTTTGGAGCTGCACTTGAATCATAGGCAATAAAGGTTTTGTTGCAAGTTTGACAACGGAGAGATCTGTGAAGTACTTCTGTAAAATACTGTACCTAACCGAACAGTATGGACACTTGGTCCAGAAAGTGGGCCAGCCGTTGGAGAACCCAGTTTGAGCTGGTTGTTCTCGTTGTTGTTGAGAATTCATGCCCGGAAAGTTGGCACACAAATTATTCGGAGCAGCAGCATGAGGGTGCCAACTCGGATTCTGTGGGGGTCGATATGCTGCTGCTGGAGCTGGTCTATGAACAGTCACGTTGCGTTTCATGTCATGCGCGGATCTTTTACCTTGGTCCAAAAGAGTCCTTGGGGCATTCCCGATCAACTTAAAAGCAGCTTCCGCACCAGGGAGCTTATTCTTATCTGGGTGAAGTTGGAGGGCGAATTTTCTATACTGCTTCTTGATCGTAGTTTCATCAGCTGTCGGCTCAACCTTAAGTATGGCATACCAATACATCTCATTACCAAACGATCGTTTCTCGGCAGCAAAATGCACGTCACACATCATTATCATCTGCGATATATTCTCCAGATCCCGAAACAGTTGTTGGGCCTTGGCTGCAACTTTAAGAGCCCCTGAAAAATCCCTATTTTGCATCTTCTTCTATGCAATGCCTCTAGCCCTGATGGCCTCTTCCTTGTTGAAGTCCATCACCACAAAATCCACACCGGAGCCGATTGAAAGAGTTTCAGACACAAAAGGGTCTAATAACTGCTTTAAGACTAATGTAATTAAATTATAACAGGCATTCAGTACTCTTCCTCCAGGATCTCTCAACTACCAGACAAGAAACTCGTCTCCCACCTCCTCATGGGTACTGCAGTAGTTTTATCGAATTAGACCAAATAAGAACCTAAATTTGACTAAGCCGCAAAAAAGGTAAGGAATCAAAAGAAATCGAAATCTGATCTTTCATAGCCGAATATCATATTCCGCATAATAAGTTGGTTTGCATTTCACAAAAACGAAGAATTGACTTTCAAGACGGAATGGGGAAAGAAAAACATCGTAATTGTAGCATTCTTTCAAATGAAGTTAACAAAATAATCACATCGAACAAACAAGTCAAGATTCAACTTTTTCAATCAGAGCCTTCAGAGAAATATGAAACGGTGAACGCTAAAAGTTTATTGCAAAATATACATTAAAAAAAAAATGAAGTCTTCATAATTCTACAGTGACCAAACCAACTAATCAAATTCCATGCCAACAAATCATATCTACTTTAAAAACACGAGAAAAAATCTCCAAAATGACGTGAGAAAGAAACATGAAATCCTAAAATGAGACCATATTATGCATCCATGAATAATTCAATGAACAATTGAAAATCACAAATTCATGCGTTATCAATATGAGTTATAAAGTTCCAACTTGCCGCATATCCTTCACATGATAATCACATTTTCATTAACATTTCTATCGTGATATTTGTGATGACCAGGTTACAAAATGTCTCCCCCTCATTGTCTTGTATGTTGGGGCAGGCTTGTCACCCCCATATACGATTACATCAAAAGTATCGTCTTTTCTGTGTACTCATAAGTCTCGCAAGGTTTTGTCACCTGAAGAGACATTGTTTTTAGTTTGAACCAAGGATCTCTTCTCTCTCTTAGGAGAGTCTTAAGGGAGAAACTTTTGGTTCGAATAAAGAGTAGCGCAACGTTAGAGCTCAAAATTAAACAATTCTTTGGATATAATGTGACACCAAGCACTCCTATAGGTGATGTTACTCAGGCTCGAATTTAAATAACAAAAACAAAGATATAAGTCTAATATAAATATATTCAATTTTTTAATTTTTTTATATATTTAAATAATTTTTAAAAGATTATATTGTCATATCCGTATCCGAAACTAAGTCAGATACTGATATTAGACACAAATATTTTAAAAAAATAAAATGTGAAAACAAAATAACCTACAAAAATATATAAAATCACGAGCAATGCTAAACGCCTTACGTGAGATAGACAAGTCCATTGGGCTGGACCCTCGTAATATTAACCCATATACTGAAGCAACATTTTAACCAAATAAATTCCCTCTTTCTAGTTTCTAACATTAAAATAAATACCAGAAATAATGCTCAAAAAACTTAAGCACCAAAACCTAATTATAAACAATTTCAAACCAGCAAAACAACTAAACAGATTGCTCCAAAACCCAAATTGAATCCCAAATTCTAAACCAATATAAATTAAAATAACTTTTTAAAACTAAAATAAACCAGTTCCATACAACCCATTAACAAGGCAAATGAAGAAACATTCATACAAGCAATTCAATGAAGCAAAACCCAGAATTATACTAGTTGGATTAAGTCAAAATTTACCACGAAAAGAACCCTAAAGTCGAATGATCGACAAAAGAAAGAAGCAGAGAAAATAAAACGCAACTGTTTTTGAGAATTCCCAAAGGGAAATCTGAAAAATCCCAAAGAACATAAGTTCTTTGGGGGTTAAAGAAAGGGGCAAAAACCAGATGGAAGAAGGGAGACTACGAAGTTTTGGGGTAAAAACGCAGTATCTGATTACGATTTTAATTTCTCTGTTTTGCCACCCTGTGTTTTGTTCAAACGTTGGATTGATTGTGATGTTGGTGACATTGAGGGGCAATTTGGGAGGGCCCTTTTTTTGCAAAAATGCACTTGATTTTTCAATAATTTACAGTGTTGGCTATCTATTTAGAGACATTCATGAGTTGGATTCGAGCTGATGTTCATAAGTAGAATTGGAGCCATGGATTCATGGCAGATTCAAGCCTATGTTCATGAGCAGATTTGAGTTGTGGATTTATGGTTTAGAAACGGTTATAAGCCGGATTGGAGTTATGGATCCATGACTTGAATTCGAGCCTAATTTTCGTTGCCTGATTATCTAAATTTGATAACAACATTAAAATAATATGAAATTTTTAAAAAAATTTATATGTAATTTATTATTACTAAATAATGTGATTCCACTTCATTATAAGAAAATTTTAAAAGTTTTTAAGAATAAATGTAGGTAACTTATTAATATGTAATATTTAGAGGTGTAACGAGACATTTATGTTCATAAGCTGCTTAAATTCGATTCAATCTTTATCGAATCAAGCTTAAATAATACAAGCTATCAAGCTAGTCGAATTAGAGTATCTTAATGCTTAACTCAAGTAGTTCATTAGACTAATTAATCTTTCTTATTTTTAATTAATATTAAAAAATCTTAATTTAAAACTTGACTTCAAGCACAAATAATTAAGTCTGAAGTCAAACATGAGGATCAAGCTCATTTCTTAAAAGCAAACGAGCCTAGTCAATGAGTTTAAACACTTTAAATTTTATTTTGAATCTAGCTCGAACCCAACTTTGAACCTCGAATTTCGAGTGAGCTCGAACTTCTTACAAATTGAGCTCGATTCGACTAATTACACCCTTTAAGTATTATCATGTAGTTCAACGATAATATATCATTCTTGTAAATCTATTTTTAAATTAATATATAATCACTTCTAAAAATTTTGAAAACAAAAAAAATAATAAAATACATTTTAACCGCCATTCGAACTTAAAAATAATTTATCAAATTAACTGTCCATCTAATCTCGTAACGCCCTCTTCATGGTTAGCCCAATCTGCCTACCTTTACTAGGGTGCTTAACACGTAGTTGAACAATCAAAGATTAACTCTAATACTACTTGTCACCTGCCCACTCCCTTTCAACCCTTGACATGGCATTCTCTCTCCAACTAATCTCACGACATCCTCTTCATGGTGAGCCCATTCTGCCTACCTTTACTGAAGTGTTTGGCACGTAATCAAGCAACCAAAAGTTAACTCGTATACTACTTGCCATATGACTATTACTCTCCCCACAAAATCAATTTATTGAAACGTGCAACGATCAAGATTACTTGCTCAAAAACCTTCTATTTTCTTTTCGACATGAAATCGAAACATCCAAACTACTCTCTTGGAGCTATGTTGCTCTAACTTTTTATTTTTCTTGAAGTATCCATGTTCGACATCAATATCTGACACATATTTGAATATGAGTAGGAGGATATGATTATCTACGGACCCTCCAAACACATAAAGAAAAATTTAAAAAAATTAAATATATCTGTATCAGACACATACCCGCATACGACACACACTGTGTCCAAGTAATATAGTCTTGAAGCGCTTGACGTGACACTTGACTTAACATAAGTAGATAGCTAAAATTGATTCAAATTTGAAAAACTAAGAAAAGCATGGATTTCTCATTTCCAATTCAAGGGAGTTT
>JAQSVH010000002.1:4847182-4877331 GCA_029448705.1 Adansonia digitata | reverse complement strand
AAAAAGTTTATCACAACAATACAGTTTAAATAATTAAATTAAACCCTACTCACACCCCACTGTCTAATATTATATTTAAAGAACAAGTCCCTGAATCCAACACACTTAAAAATTAAAAAAAAATTGTTATAAAAATTTACTTTCCACTTTTAAAAACAAAACTGCCTGCAATTTTTTACATTTTTTTTGAAGAGCTGTATTTAATTCATTTTTCAGTCAGTCAAGTGACTGTGCCATAATTTAGCTGAATTAAAATGCTTATTTCCTTGCTTAAAAAAAAATTAAGTTACGAATTCTTTTCCAAAAATAAAAAACCCCCCACGTCTGCCAGCAATTCGCAACGAAAATTACTTATCTTCAATTCATCTATCACTCGGGAAAAAGCCCACTGCTCAAATCCTTGATAAAATACGTTTCATCACTCCTCAATGTTAAAAATTCCTGATGACTAAATTTGACTGCGACTGTCAATCCCTGCAAACCTTAATAAAAAAAAATACAATGGGCTAGAAAAGCAAGGAAGATTAGCACAATAGTTACTTCATAGTAGTCATTCAACCATGGAGGATAAGCCAGAAGAGTACACAGCCATTTTTCTAATGGCTCAAAACTGGAGGTATTTACATCCGAGATATAAAGATTAGATAAAACATCTACATGTTTGAAAAATAATGATGCAGTGTTGTCAACCCCAAGGGAAGGGTATCAAAAGAATATGATTGATGCCTTTAACTATAAAAGGTTACCCTTAGCTTCATCATCCATGTTAAAATCTATGCATTAGTTTCTGTGGAGTCTATTTCCATATTCTGCTTAGAAGCTTCAGCATCATCTTCCAATTGGGGTGAAAGGTCTTTTGTTACTGTGGGGTCTATTTCCAGATTGGTGATGACAGCACTTTCGACCTTAGGCTGCTGAGAATCCTCGGCATGATCTTCAGATTGGAGCTTGGTTCTAGCTTGAACGTTTCCTGTAAGCTCGGGATTGGTAGATTCATGGGAGATGACTGGTAATGAGGATGGCCCTTCTGTGGGATTTGATTCCATATTGCAGGTCTCAACAAGATCAACCTCAGACCTTTGAACTTGCTCTTTGTCATCAGAATCACCAGATTGCAGTGACGAGGATGGTCCTTCTGTCGGATTCAATTCCACATTGCAGGCCCCAACAAGATCAACCTTAGAACTCTGAAGCTCTTTATCATCAGAATCACCAGATTGCAGTGAAGATGCTTGAGTTAGCTCTGGATTATTATCATGATTGGTAGATTCACCAGTGTTCGCTTGTGACGAGGTCGGTCCTCCGGCGGGATTTGATTCCACATTGCAGGCCTCAACAAGATCAACCTCAGACCTCTGAACAAGCTCTTTATGGTCAGAATTGCCAGATTGCAGTGAAGATGCCCAAACTTCTGAGGAGTTTGGTTCGATAGTAGAAGCCTCAACATGGTCAGCCTCTGTCTTTCCGATTACTAGGAGCCCTTGAGACTGATCATTTAGAACATGCTCTCCCTTGTGGGACTCCTGGGCGGTAACTTCCGATGAAGTTGCATGTGTCTCGGCGGGGTCAACTTTTGTGTTTTCAAACTGCATACTATCGCCTTCACTACTTGCAACTCCCACTTGAAGATGCATTTTACTGTGATCTCCAGGAACAAGCTCCATGCCGGATGGCACAGCTGCAATATCTTCCTCTACGGATGCTTCCATTTTTGGAGGGTCAACATCCCTTTCAACATTATCGCCCTCTAAACTCTTAATACCCAGAGACGGCTTCACCCCGCCATGCTCGCCAGGTATAGAAGACTCAGCAGCAAAATCCTTCAGAGAAGCCGTTGGTTGCCCCAAGGGGTCTACTTCATCGTTGCAAACATCAACAGAATTGCCATCTACCGTTTCAACAGCTGATGGCTGTTCCAACTCATCATCTTTTGGCATAAGTTCTCCATTAGTAGATTCAGAAGCAAACAAGTGGACAGGGTCTGATACCGAGTCCCTCACATTTTCACTCCCACTAGATGGACCAATCACTTTGTTGGAAGCCTCATGCAAAACCGGATTGTTGCCTGTCTCCATATCAGCCACTACAGGGGCAGCAGAAGGCTCATCAGATTTTTGGGAAATTTCAGGACCACCAATAATGGCTTCATCACAGCATTCAGAAGCTGCAGCTACCAAGCAACAATCACTCAGAGCATGTGATTTAGAGGAAATACTGGGAGCCTCAAGGCTTCCTCCCTCAGTGGCAGAAGATTGTAAGGACTCTTCAAAAGAAGGTTCTGTTTCTTTTCCCAGTTCATTCTCAGTAACAGCAGGAACCTCCACCATGCCTGAATGAACAGGACTCGGAGAAATATTTGAAGTCACAGGGGGAATACAATCAACATCAGGTTTTGTGGACATTGCAGCGCTTCCAAGGTTTTCAACATCAATGTCAGAAGCTTTTGGATATGATTCCAAAGAACTCTCTGCTTTAAATTCAGAATTATACTCAACCATAGCAGGTGCCTCCAGTGGGCCCGACATATCAGGACAAGGCTTTGATTCACATTCAGATTTGTTCTCAATCATAGCAGATGTGTCCACCATGCCTGACTTATCTGGAGAAGGCTCTGATTGACATTCAGAACTGTTCTCAACCATAGCAGGTGTGTCCACCGTACCTGACTTATCTGGACATGCAGTAATCAGTAAAGGCTCTTCCGGATGGTCAGCAAAATCATGTAATTTAGTTCCATTCAGAGCTGCTTCAGCACTTTCAACATTGATAAAAGAAGATTCCAAGGACTCTCTTGCATAAGGTTCTGTGCTTTTTTCCGATGGAATTGCAATCGGATCAGGGAGACATCCAGCAACTGAAAGGTCTGAACTAAAGGGAACTACTGCACTCAGTCCAGAAAAATCACAAGCAACACCAGCACTTGAAGAACTAATAACAAGCAGAGATGAATTTGAAAATTCCAAGGAAGCTTTTTCTTTGTCTTCAGAGCTGCCCACATGAGGCTCCATCAAAACAGAAGTAGGTGGGGCCACTCCAGAACGATTACAAGCATCACAGGCTTTTGTAGACTCGATAATGGATTCAAGATCTCTACTGTCACCATGAGTCTTACCTGGCGAGTCTTCTGAAGAGATCTCTGTTTTGTTTTCACAACTACTTTGATCCAACTGATGGTCTACCTTACTAGGAGATGCCACAGATAATTTTATTTGATTGCTAGATGGCCCAACAGCAAGATCAGTGCTATCTCCATTAGGACTCTTTGCTCTCTGGGGATCAAATTCTTCTTTCTCACTAGCATTATGATTATCTTTACAATCAACCTCCATGGGGCTCTCAGTTATTGAGATTTCACAGGAAAACTGTCCAGAATCTGAAATGTTCTCGAACCCAGGAGTAGCCTGGCACTGAGTTACCGGACAAACACATTCTGTAATAGGGGTCATAACCACAATAGGAGGTTTCTCCTCAGACTTATTTGCATTAGCATCTCTCCTGGACCGTTCAACAATATTTTTGTCCTGTAAAATATCAGAAACAGGAAGTGCTATTTCCAAAGGTGGAATAGCTGGCTCAGATGATTGTGTTTCTGAGGGTTTAATTTCTGGGTCACAAGCTTCAACATAATCACTCTTAGTAGTTTCAACTCCCACAGACGGTTGCTTACCACCATCAACTTCTGGAGCACGATCCCTACCGGCTGATTCAGCACTAAAATCTTTCATAGAGGGCAATTCTGTCTCAGAGGGATCTATGTCCATATTGTGAATCTCAACACCATCAGCCTCCCCATCTTTAACCACCGGGGATTGTTGCGAGCCTCCAACATCTCGTGGCACAAGCTCTATATCAGTAGATTCAGTTGTAATAGAGAGAACTGGTTCGGGTATAGGGCCTACCTTAGCTTCTTTGCCACCAGATTGACCATCCACATTGCAGTTGTCAACAGGAGCATCATCCAAAGTAGCAGTATCACAGACTGGAGCTGTAACTTCAACCAGAGAACTAGCTCCATGATTGTTTGAATTTTCTGAAGCTCCTGAACCTTCAACAACAATGAATTCGGTAGGGCACCTTGTAACCATAGAAGGTGTGCCTGACTTGTCAAATGATAAGCCACTCAAACTAACAGCAGATCGATCTGAAACCGATTTTTCTGAAGGAATATCATTAAGACCAACTCTTCTACTATTTCCATCAGACGCTCTAAGAGATTCTTTCAAACAAAGCTCTACTTCATTCCCAGAATATATTTCAGTCTTACCAGGACTTTCTTTTTCGGTTTCAGAATCACTTACAGCAGGTAGCACCATACCTGAAACTGATGGAACCATTCTGGAACTATCACCAGTATTATCAGTTTTGGGAGATTCTTTAAATGCAGGCTCTATGTTGGTTTTATCACTCTCAGCAGTTTGAGGCAGGTCCATTGGATTGACAGAGTCCAGTTGAACTCTAGAACCGGTTTGATCACCACCAGAAGCGGGAGTTCCTTGAGACACACCTTTCTTGTCACCAGCACCAAGAAGGGATGTACTATTAACCCCCACATTACTATCTGTAATTGAATTTTCATTTGGAATCTGTCTTAAATTTGCAATGTTGTCTAAGCCATTATGGGTCTTGCATTCAGGCTTCACTGAATCAGCTCTAAGAAGAACAGGGGCCTTATTCGTAAGAGATGCATTGTCCTCCACTTCTTTTGCACTAGCTTCAGTCTCGGATTGCTTTTTATATTTTTCTGTCGAAACATCACAATCTGGGGTAGTTTTTTCAGAAGCTGGTGTGCTGACAGCTGATTTACCATCTAAACTTTGGTTCTTGACTACCTCCTCAAATGTCTTGCTTGACAATGGTGCAGTAGGAGCATTTCTGCCCTCACTGCCAGCAGGTTCGCCAACTTTACTTTTTGATGAGCAGGTTTCGGAGAAAATCTCCTTCATCACTCGGGCAACATCATTCACATCAGCAGTTTGAATTCGATTAAATGCTGGAATCGCACTAGTCACTTTTCTCTTTGAATCATGGCCAACTGAAGCACCAGGAGAATGAACTTCAGATACATGTATCTGAGTGACATTGACCAGTTCATGAGGGCCAGAATCTTGATTGCTCTTCCCTGCAGTAGCTTTATTGACCAATAAATCCTTTGATTTATTCTGGGGCTGAGAATTTACTTTCAAGTCTTCGCCAGATGAAGCATCAGGAATTGCAGGTTTCCTTCCTCTACGCCTGGGTGCTTCTGCCCTGCTTGTTTGCTTACGAACTGGCCTTTTACTTTGAACAGACTCAGCAGGGAAAGAAGGGACAGAATGAGGTGCTGAAGCAACAGGAGCATAAGTTGGAAAAGGCTCAGAGCTGGGAGCAATCTTTGCACCAGGACTAGGGATGCTTTTATAGGCACCTCCGAAAGGATTTGATGCAGAAAAAGAATCCGTTGTAGCATTAGAAACTGCAGAAGCTGAATTCGCAGTTGAGGTAAGCGAATGCACTTTATCTTCTGAAATTTGATTCTTTACCATTTCAACTGAGGTCTGACTTAATCCAGGAATAACAGCCACAGCACCACCTTGGTTCCCACAAACCTCGCTAGTCTTGGCCTTTTGAGAGCTGCATTCAGATGAAACCTCCGAAATTACAGAAGGCTTCTCATGCATATCAGCCTTTTTGATTTGTCCCACAGCAGGCCCTGCAAAAGTTTCTCATACTGAGTATACAGTACAATATCCATTTAACTAATTATTAAAGGATGCATCAATTTCATCCATATTAGAAATGCAGTGTTCTTACCAAGGATTATACCAGTACTATCATACACTTCCAGTAAGGCTCCTGATTGCTTGATTTGACATAAATTATAGTGTTGAGTAGAATGTTTATCCTGACCAGTTAAAACAGCAGGTGCATTAGTCCACTGTGCTTGCTCTTGAGTAACCTTTGTTGGATCACAAGCATCATTTTCTGGATCGCGCCTCATCGCAACGACTTTATTTGGTGATGCCTCTTTCGATTTATCCTGTGCTTGAGGATTCAATTTTGAATCCTGTCCAACTGAAACATCCAGAGGAGCAGCTGATATTTGTGCCTGTTTCTTTCCCCTACCCCTAGGTGTTCCTACCCCACTCTGAGCCTTACGGGCTTGGCCTTTAACTTGGACGGGTATAGTAGGGCCAGGAAGAGTTGATTGAGCAATGGGGGCACCTGAGGAAGTATGAAGTGACTGAGAGTTCAAACTAAACCCAGCATCAGATGGATGATTGGTTCCAGTAGTAAAATCCACACCAGCAGAAATAGGTACACCATTGGTGCCCTCGGCCATGGGAACACTGGAAACACCAGGAACAGTTAAATTTATAGCAACAGCTTGAATATCCGGTGGATTAACTGATTTAATCTGAGATTGCTCATTTGGATCTGAAGCAATGCCAACTAAACCATCAACAGCAGGGCTGACTGCTGGTTCTTGTTTCTTCCCCCTTCGACGAGATGCTTGTCCTCCATTTTGAGCCTTTCGACCTTGTCCTTTTGATTGCACTGGTGGAGGGAATCCAGGCGGCTTAGATAGATCAGGAGTAGCAGAAGAGGGTGTACTTGGCTGCAAGTTGAGAGAAACTCCTGTACTATTATAAGGATCAGGAGCAGGAAATGCTGATGAGCTAGTATCAGCTGCCTTCTGTAACCCGACATCCAATTTACTGGTTCCAGAAGGGGCTGAAAACACTGGAGTAGTGGGAGATTTCTCTGCAGTTGCTCTTCTTGGCCTTCCACGGCCCCGTTTAGATGGTGGTGTTGCATCTTTGCTCTGCTGATGTGGCTGACGTGCAAGCTCTACCGGAACTGCTTGTGGTAGTGGAGGAGGTGGAGCTGGAGCTGGAGCTGGAGCAGGGGCTGACGCTGTAGCATGGGGTTCTGTGCTATTAACAGTCCCCATCAAAGCAGTTTTTGGCAGGTTCCTTTCGACAGTTTCTTCCTTCAATTCAGGGGATTCAGGTGACTCAGCTTGACACATTTTTTCGAACTCCTCTTCTGTCCATTGCTCTTCATATGAGCGCACCTAACATAGCAAAAGTTTAAGATTAATATAAATTCAAGTTCGCACACAATTAGAGATGCAGCCGCAATACAAAGCAGAGCTATAAAAAAAAGAGCAAAAAAAGTTAAAGATAACAAACAAACCTCCCTTGCTCGCTTGCCCCTCCCATATTGTTGAGTATCAAGAGCACCAACAGATTCACCCTTCCGTTTCACCCCAACATTAGGCTGTATCCCAGACTTTGGTACTTCATATAGTTTCATTGCTTCATAAAAATCTTTCAAGTCATCATCTGTAACAAGGCGAGATGGTAAAGGGGGTAAAGGCTTGGAGCCATCCATCCGTGATTCAAGCACCAACTTTTTCCACTTTGCCTGCATATACAGACATATATATATATATATATATATATATTAAAACAATGGCATTAAAACAGAAGAAAAGCAACAGGCCAAGCATGTTTATGCTGCACGTGATCAAAACAGCACGTTAAGAGACTTCGATGCATACCTCCTCTGCTTCCCGCCTTTGTTTATCAACTGACTCAAATACATCAATCTCGGACTCACTGTATCAGAGATAATATTAATATCAGAATCATGCCAGTAAGGAAAAACTTATAAATATTATTACAAATTAACGGCACAGTAATAAAATTGAATCAGTACAAAAACTCAAAATATCTAAAAGAAAAATGCAGAAATTCCAAACTAGAAACAGCCTAGAGCAGAGAAAGCAGGAATCTTTCACAAGTTAATTCCAGATGAATATATCAGATAAAATATAAACAATACCTGCGGGCCAATAGGTCATTTAGACCATCATCATCTAACACTGGGGCAGCTTCCTCTTTCTTACACTCCCGCAGAAGCGACTCTAAGTACTCCCTACGGTCTTCAGCGCTGTCAATAAAATCACATAAATTTCCTTAAAAGCACGAGCCAAAACCCTCCAAATCTGCTTGTGCTCTATGCAGTAAATTATAGTTCAACAAACATCCCAAGTTACCTTGTATTGTTGTCAAAGAAACCAGCAGTGATACTCTGATTAGCAACTCCCAATTTGTGTTCAGCAGCAGCTCTGACTTGTTCTTCAACCGTTTGAACCTTATCAAAGTAAATAAAATCAAACACAATTAAATATACAACACAATCCCAATGGAATAGGAAAAGATGAATCTGATAGTAGTCACAAAATACATTAAAGAAAAAAAAAAGCTAGTTACCATCAAAAACTCGTATAATAACTTTAAGGGGAAAGAAAAAAAAAACAATTGACCTCAAACACTAACGAGGTGAAGAGGAACATACTGTTTCAAATCGTAAAACAAGTACATCCTTCTTTTGGCCAATCCTATGAGCTCTTGCTTGTGCTTGCAGGTCAACCTGAACCAACCAAAAAATAATTAAAAACGATACAAAAGAAAATCAAGTAAATATAACATTCCGTACAACCTGAGGATTCCAGTCAGTGTCAAATATGATCACAGTATCAGCAGCTTGAAGATTGACTCCAACACCACCGGCCCGAATACTGACACCAAAGATCAAATGTCAGAACTACAAGACTATTCGGTAGTAAAACAGCAGATATACACACAACCTAACAACCAGTAATTGTTTAGGCAAGAAAGTCCCAATCTCATACAATCCTCTTCCAGTAGATTAACTTCTTTTTCAGCCTCCCAAAATTAAGCAAACATTTGCCAGAAGTGAAAGGGAATTTCCAACAGTGGGGTCTGGAGGTATAAATTTTTATAAAAAGAAAGTCCAAAAATTAAATTCCAAGTTCAAAAAGATGCATGGTACATATTAGCCATCTAAAACTTAAATCTCTGATTCCCTTTAATGTCTCAACCCCAACCATATATTATCCCCAGGACATGAATAAAAGATATAATAAGAACATGCCTGAGTTTCAATTAACTTCTCAACGAGAATTTTCCCTCCTTACTCTCCTTCTCTACAACACCCTAATCCCGTGTCTAAATCCCCAAAGAATCACTTAAAACCAGTGCAAGTCAAAAACACTACAAGCATACATGAGCTTTCTTTCTGTTCTTTCAGTTTTTTTTTTGGTTGGGGGGGGGGGGAGGTGGCTATACTCTATCCATATGATACATACATATTTTTTGGTATGCTAGGACTAGGGAGACAAAATTACCTGAGCAAAAATATGAAAAAGTCAGAACCTTGTTGATTAAACTTTTCAATAAGCGCACCACGATCATTCCCAGATGTATGCCCATCCAACCGAAGGTAGCGATACTGCTTAAAGGTGAGATAGTCTTCCATAACATCAAGTAGCCTAGTCATAGTGGAAAAGAAAAGAACCTACAAATTTCAAATTAAAGGAGTGAATCCTCAATGAATTGATTATGTTAGTAAAACTAATATATTTATAAACATACACTAAATGAGGAAGAAAGGTGAAGGTTCTTGCATGGAAAAATCAAAGATGGTCATGCTAAAACTGCTTCTTCTGCATTCCACCAAGATTGAAAAGAACAAAGAGGGCTAATCTAGAATGCCAAATACCATCAATGGCACCACGATCTTGAATAAAGAGGAACAAAACAAACAGAAAACAAAATTGAAAGCACAATAAAAAACACAAGATTTCCAGCATATACAAACAAATATTAATCAACAACATATAATAAAAACAGCCCAATTCGGCATTAGGAATTTTCATGCAAACAAACTACTAAAGTACCAGAATGCAACAATAGGCAGCTTCTAGAAATTATTAGCTCTTAGCAAAATCATAAGAAGATTTGCTTACCCGATGATCAGTTGCCTTCAACTTGGGAAGAATTCGATCTAACATCTCAAGCTTGCCACAAAGCCTAATAATTGATGGCAAATAATGCCGCGGAATTAAATTATCAACCTGCAAAATATTATCCAAAAGTTAGGTTTGAACCAGTAGAGGCAATTTTTATATCATCCATGATCCGACTACTGATAACCTAGTTTACTACAAGAAAATAATCAAGTGGACCAAAATTATCGTCAAGACTTCAACCATTTGAGTTTTCCAGTTTATCAAGTTATCAAAGAAAAAAAACAATTAAAACACCACTGATTTGTTCCAGAATTAATTACATAAAGGAGATAAAAGGTCTATAGGAAACTTCAGAACAGAGACCATCGTATACTTTGTTATCTTTTATCTTCCAGAATTCTTTATCAAAAGTAAATAAGGAAAAGGACATGCCTCCTCCACATGAAGCTGGCTGAGATATGGATGATTGCATATATTACGAAGCTCCATAACGGAGTTGTGCACCGATCGAGCCTGCAAAAGAAGATTGGAATTAACAATAGTAAATGTCTAAAATAGTTATGTGATTATAATTTAACTTTGCATGTGAATAAATGAGAATCAAATGTCCTAAAGAAACCTTTGAATTTCCAATTGCGCCAAGATTTTCTTCAACCCTCTTCATCAAAAGTTTTTGATAAGCAGAAGCTTCACATCTTACAAGCCTCTCAATCTTCTCAGGAAGTTCATTTTCAACCTACCAAAGGAAATAAGATGATGCAAATCAATTAGCATACTAGAATTTCTGAGCATGTTGATACCATACAAAATAATGACTTCAAAACATTCTGCCGTTCAGCATTCCTAAGTGCTAAGTGTCAGTTGATGGTGAGAAACATAAGCAAAGACAATAAATATCAATTAAAAAAATTATCCTAGGCCCTAACATGACATCACTGTAAATACAAACCTTATGCTTCAGCCTTCGAAGTACAAAAGGTCGAAGAACTTGGTGAAGACGGTTTATAATCAATAGGTTTTCCTCCTCAGATAGTAGGGCCTAGTCAGAAATAAACAGACAAGCACATAATTTTGATGATAATGGAGTACATAATTTTCCTAGCCAGATGGCAGAAGTTCACTACTTACTTCATCAGCAGAATTATCCCCATTACTCTCAAATGGCTTGTTGAACCACTGAGAAAAGTCCTCTGATGAATTAAATATATTAGGCAATAAGAAATTGAGCAGTGCCCACAACTCCTCAAGGTTGTTCTACACAAAAGATAAGTTAAAACCTAGTCAGTACATTGCATCAACACCGAAAACTCAAAAAGAAGCAGCAGAAAATACAGCTGGGTCACCTACAAGGAAGTGACTGCATGGATGCATCCATTACAACTGTAAAAAGAATATATATATATATATATATTAACAAAATCCAAAGAAAATTATTTGTAACCTGTAGTGGTGTTCCAGTCAACAGCAATCTGTGAGAGCTCTGATAGTGCTTTAAGTCTGCATTCAACTTGCAAGAAGCATTCTTTATCCGATGCCCTTCATCAATTATAATATAATGCCAGTGAATTTTGCTCAACTTTGGTCTATCATGCTTGTTCATTAGATACTCATACGTTGTCAGGAGAATGTTAAATTTCTGATGTACAATTCTCTCCCTGCACCAGAATGAATAATCAGGTTTAAACATTCTAAAACAACAAAGAATATAAGATAAGAAAGGTTTTTATTCCTGTCTGTATGTCATTACTTGAATAATCTACGCCTCTCTTCCGGAGGTCCAGCATAAACAATTTTGTGTATCTCAGGGGCCCAGAAATTAATTTCTGACTCCCATCCAGGCAGAACTGAAGATGGTACAACCACTAAGAATGGTCCTCTATCATTTTTGGTTTCCATTAGGTAACAAATAAGGGAAATAACCTACAAAACGTACAATATTACAAATGTAAAAATTTGACAACAAAGTATAAAATACACTGCGATCAAGAAAAGATTCAGAACTATTGATACCTGAACAGTTTTCCCAAGGCCCATTTCATCAGCAAGAATGCCATTCAGATTATTATTGTAGAGTGAAACCAGCCACCTAAGGCCATTCATCTGATACCTGAACATGGAAGGTACAATTTTAAAAGATTCCAAGATGAACAACATACTCCCAATGCCAGCCCATCCAAAAATATATAATGTCAACCAAGTGCATATTTTACTCACTCTCTTAGTTTTCCACCCTTAAGAAATGTTGGTTGCTCACTGATGTTTTCTTTAATACTGCAAAAACAGCAATTACAAATAATTTAATACTAATTAATAAAAGACTTTGAAACAAAATCACCACAAGACATCCAAAGTTTCATTCATTAAAAAAATGAAGCAGGAAAAAGAAAAGCAAATTTTGTTACCTATGAGCCATCAGATAGTACTTTTCATTGCTTTCCATATAATGCTGCAAAGCAGATTGACGATAAGAAAAATTCAACATTTAAAGATAAAAAGAGTAAAAACTTTTGGAAAGGACAGAGAGGAAGCAACTGCAGAAAATGCACAAGAAAAAAAAAACTTGCCTTTGCCTCATCTTCATTCTCAATAGCAGTGTCATTCTCAACGACACTTGCAGTTCGCATCTCATCCATATCATTCTCAAAGTGGCTTGCCATAGCCTTCTCATCCCGTAACTTGGATCCAAGTTTTTGAAGATATTTCTCAGTCTCTCTCAATAGTTGCTTAACACGATCTGATTTAGCATCCTGTAAAATATCAAGAATGATATTCAATAAGAATAAGTAAGATGAAATACTTAGGACTAGTAAAAGCTAGTAAGCCTAAACTAACCTGAACCATTCGCAAATAACCCTCCACATCATTGATTTTGAGTAAGTTAATCTTCTCACGCTGAATTCTGTCAATCTTCTCACGATGTATACGCTCCTTTCTTTTATGGAACTCCTTCACATATTTATTGAAACCTTTCCAACGTTCTCTCCTAATTTTAAACACATCATCCAGCCTTTCCCTGGGGTTTCAATATACCAAGCAAGTTAGAAAGGATGTAGTTTTATTTAAAGCAACTAGATAAGAGAAAGTATTTAAATGTAAGAAAAAGCAAAGTGGTAAATACTTGTGAACTTCTATCTCACTGAAAAACTCCTTCTGCCTCTCACGAATTCTCTTTTGTCGCTCTTCTTTCATTTTCTGCTCATATCTTTCGAGCTGTTTTATCCTTCTACCGTGCCTATGTTTCTTGAATGATTTCAGGCGTTCCATATCATTTATAATCGGTTTGAAAAAGTCATTCAGAAAATCACTGCAAAAATTTAAGAAAAAAATGTCGAATGAAAAATCATAACAAAATCAAGGAAACAGCCAAAACAAATTAGCTACGACTTTGGCAACAAGAAACCAAGATAAGAAATACAAAAAATAATAACATGAGGGCAAATTTATAAGTCAATAACCTCCTTAGGCGACGTTGAAGCTCTAATAATTGGAGTTTCTTCAATTCTATAACGCTTTTGGTTTTTGCAGATATATCTTCAGATGAGCTCACATTTCCCTACAAGCGAATGCATTAGTTGCACAATAATGTGCCCATGCAAAGCTAAATCTGTAGAAACCATGCATTTGTTTGACCTCCTTATTTATGACAGAACTTATGCAAAAGACATTGAAAAAAGGGAAAGAACCACCTTGTTCTTAAAAAGGCACAAGTTTCAACACATATGTTGGAAAGCAGAAAATAAAGAAAAGTTGGAATACCATAAGGTATCAGGAAATGCATAAACAATGAGTTCCTAACAAAGTTCAGTGAGGAAAAGAAACTCGAATATACAATGTCAATAAACAAAATAATAAATCTCTCAAGATGTGCCGAGTCTCATCCGGCTGATTTACCAACAAGTTATTATATCATCCAGTGAGATTCTAAATCAATTAATTCCATGAAAAAAATATCAATTTCACTCAAATAATCAAATCTGCAAGCTTAAGTACTAAAGTCACCCATTTCTAGCCAACAAGATGGATCAATTCCATTTGCTATTTGCAATGCTAAATCCATAGTCAACCATGCATTTCTTTTGACCTCCCTAGTATGGGAAATATGACAGAAGCTACGCAAAAGACATTTAAAAGAAGGAAAAAACAGTTTGTTCTTACAAAGGTATAAGTTTCAGCGCTTATGTAGGACAGTAGAAAATAAAGAAAATTTAACAACATCGTTTGATATCAGGAAATGCTAAACAATGAGTTCCTAACAACACAAAGTTTAGTGGGGAAAAATCAAACAGATATGCAATGTCAATAAATAAAAGGAAAAAAAACTCCCAAATTGTGCAGAGTCGTCATTTGTCAGATTTACCTACAAGTCATTATACCAAACAGAGAGATTCTTAATCAACTATTTCCATGCATCCAAAGATCAATTTTAACCTAGTTTGCAAGCTAAGTACTAAAAAATCACCCATTTCTAGTCAATTAGATGGCTTTACCAAGATTTTAAAGTTGAATTCCTTTTGTTATATTGGTCAAAGACTATGGTGCAACAGCATAAATTCTAAAGTAAAATATAAAACCATTCCGTTTGCTCCAAATGAAAAGAAATAGACTTGAGAAAGAAAAAAGACCTCCAAAACCTTTTTGTTGAAATGAAGTACATACAAAATAAAAATGGAAAGTTGTTTTATTAGCAGAATATAAAATATGTGGAGACATTTCTTCTAAAAGTTTAACTTCTATTCCAAGTCTCACTCATTCTAGCGAGAAATTTTCAGTTTATTTTACAAGCTTTCTTCTACTTTTGTCATTTATACAGTGCGTGGATAGGAGACTCTTTCTTTTCCTTTCTATAGCAATGCACAAATATTAGAGCAAATAATCATTATATCCTTAAGAATATTGCAGGATGGCTTTACAGACAAATCAGAAAGAAAAACAAGGTTTCACCAGGTACTAAGAACTTGGAAGAAAATTTGTAACAAACCTTTAATTTAGTGAAACAAGTAACAATTCTTTGCTTTGTTTTTTGCTGTTTTAGAACCCACTTCCGCTCAGCTAAGAACTTCCGTTTCTGCTGATCCATAATCCATTTCTCCAACATGGTATGCTTTGGAGAAGGCAATGAATCAGTTGATACAGGTTTAGCTTCCTCGTCTTGCTCTGTGGTACAACAGACACCATTTATTAGGATTTCTTTAATAGGAATAACTCTAGACCCGGCTGGGATTAATCTTGTTTGAAATTCAGAGAATTTTGGATCCTCTGCACCATACTCACCATATTACAAAAGTTGACTACATTAAAAAAGAGGCTTAAAGATTATCATTTCAGTTTTAACTATACTAACGGATAAGAATATAAGTAACCATTTAGCAAAAATGATATTGATTCAGTAACATTACCAGCACTTGGAAACTGAGGAGCAGTATCTTTTCTTTCTAGAACCAAATCATGCTGGATAACAGCAGCCGGCAAAGGTGCCCTGGAAACCTCATTGTGACAGCCGATTCCAGACCAGCCCATCATTTCAGGGTTCACTTGTTTATTAGCACCCATCATGGAAGAGGCTAGATTAGCCTTTCCAACTTGCAGATGGCCATTCTCCATGCCATCCACAGGGTTACTAAAAGTAAAACCATCTTTTATAGTAGCAGAGTCAGACTGTCGTGACATTGTAGGTAAATATGCATGTGGTTCCGCTGTCTCTTGGCTCTGAATTTCAACCTCTGCCTTCCTTGCAGCTAGAATATGCTTCCTTTCCTCCACAATTGCTGAAAGATCAGAAGTTGGGCCATTAGTCTCCTCCACTTTTAATCTTTCTGCTTCTTTTGACAAGGAATCAGCCTCCGGAAATCTTCCAATAGATATCGAACCTGGAAGTGCATTGTTCATCCTTCCAAACGGCATGGCAACTTCAGAGATGTTACTTGGCTCATTGGAAGTCTGTGCTTTGCCTCTATGATCGTTCAACTCTTTCCGAAGGCCATCTGTATTGCCAACTAACATTACCAAGTGATTGGCTACAGACTTCTGAAAAAGAAATTTGGAAAACAAATAAATAATTAAAACCTACCTTCTTTAGGAAATATGTTTCCAAGTGCAATTTCAAGATGCAGCTTCTTTGGCATCAACCCATTTCTGCAAGTGGACAACCACAAGTTATACAGAAAAAATAAAAACAGCAGACCACAATAGATTCTCACCATCTACACCAAAGCAATACCTGAAAGCTAGAAAAACAAGGCACTGGGCTCTAAGCTGTTTCAACTGTTGTTCCTTGAAAGGCATGCCAGAGAAGGCAGATTGAGAGACAGGAGACTTTCCCATATCTCTTGGAGCCATAGTCCTAAGCATGGTCATTTCTGTGGCACTATTTTGCCTGCCAAACTAAAAGAGAAACATAACATAAAATGCCAGCAAATTCTTTATACAAATCAATGAAATTCAAAGCAACATTTCAGAAGCAGTCCAAAAATGGCACTGCTATTCTCATTATTGAAGCCATGGTGACTTAAAAAGAAGGTGCATGGAAAGACCAAAAAAACATAATGACTACCTGAGCTATCTTACTTACATCTGCAAACATATTTGAACTTCCTCCATCATTTTCCAAAACTTTTCCAGCAGGACGTGTTGTAGACAACCCATCCGGACTTGCTACAGAACTTTTGGATAATCCATGCTTCTGATTCTCAGAGCCACTAAATTGGCCTGGACCTGAGGACGCTAGTTCTCCTGCATGATATGAGTTAGATGGGGCAGGCAGTCCTCCTTGAATCTTCCCAAAAGCACCTGAGAGTGAACAATACCAACAATGAGATTATTATTCAATGACAAAGGAGATGTTTGGAAATTGTCCTCCATTTTAAGAAGTGTCCAAGCCCAGTCAATTGTCATGCACCTTCACTCTGTAGCTTCCCCATCAAGAAAATGATTCATGCTCAAATATCATCACTCAATGAGAAGGGCGGGGGGCAAAGATTTATAAATTTGAGTGGGCCAGGCCAAAAAAAGTATAAACATGATCCAAGATTACTGATAACATAGTCCATAATCAAGACTAAAATGGGCCTCTAATATATTTAAACTTCAGTAAACCTTTATCAGAACCCACCAAGAAAAAAAAAAAAAAAAACAGAGGAAGAGAGCAAATAATACAGGACTCCTTAAGAAACAGACATCTAACTCAGTCAATCTGCTAGGATTTCTACCTCCTTTTTGCCTAGATAAAACTTAGAAAACAACCCCATCCTATTAAAACCATGTCAATTAAAATATCCAGCAAACACACAGAAATTCTCTCACTTTTAAAATCTAGAGTGAATCCTCACCTGGTACAAGAGATGCATGCACTGACTGCTGAGATGCAATTTCTGTAGTCATGTTGCCAGAAACAGCATTTGGAGAAAACCTGTGAAGTTGAGATCTGTCCAAGGGTAAACCAGCCATGCCTTGACTCCATCCACCCCTGGAGGAAAAAATTTCATGTGCACCAGGTACTCCCCCTTGCTGCTGTCCGGGAACATTTTGAGTGGAAGAAACTTCCACTTCTTCAGGATACTTTGAACTAGGAGCACGTGCCATCAAATTACTAATGTTTGTCGAATCCACTAGGTTTTCTGTTACATTCTGACCATCCAGTCTACCTCTAAGCATTGATCTCATATTACCAGGTGAGGATGGAAAATGCTCCATTTGTCCACCACTTGGGACCATGTTGTAGTTAGCAGGGCCAGATGGTTCAGCCTTATTCATCTTCCCTTTCCTTGGATCAATAACAGCATTACGAGAATCAAGTTGCTGGGAATTGTCATAATTTGGTTCCAAAGGTGATGATGAATCACCCCTCTTTCGCTTAGTTGCACCCTTTTTACTATCATTTTGATTCATTTGTTTGTCTTGTGATTGTGAGTTAGCAGACCGCGTGTCCAAACTTGATGGGCTTCCGTGATCAAAAGACTGATTACTCCTATGACTTCCAGCTCCTTGATAATACTCATGTCCGGCAATGCTTGGCCCAACAGGTGGTCTGCTGGATGAAAATGGATCAAATTTAGGTATTTCGTTTTGGGCCAATCCTGCTTTAGAATCTTTTGGAACTGCAACTGCCTGAGAAGAACCTGGATGAAAGAATCTCATTTATAAATTAGTTGTTTCAGTATACTATGCAACTAAGAGGACACATCCGTAAAATGATTTGCAAGAGAAGCTAAATGAAGTTTGATTAACGGCAACTTACCAACATGTCGTCCAGATGTAGAATCCACCATTTGAGATCCAGCAGTTAGAGGAAGCCGTGACGACTTCAAAGCCTCAAGATCAAGACCGTGTCGACTGATAACAGTCTCCATTGCCCTTGAATAAGAAAAATATGTCAGATAAATTAGCAAACACTTTCAGAGAAACGGTGGACATCCTCATTGGAAATTTGAGTTAAACAAAGATCTATATCTTTAAACACTAAGTACCAAACTCCATCGCAACCATGGAGATACTAAAATGTGAAATAAAAGCTAACACAAAAGTTAGATAAGTCAGAAAACAAATATATCTATGTAAAATAAGGAAGCAGAGATATAAAACAAAGAGAAAAAGAACTAGTGAATGAAGATATATCACCACAACTTGAACTTTAGGTGAGACTAACTTTATTGCAACTCAGAAGACTTTGATTCAAGCCAGAAACAATTTAATCCTGGAGTAACTATACAAAGTTAAGTAGCAACTGCCACATCTATGAACAAAGCTAAATTTAAACATGAATTTCTACTTTAATTCAAGCGTGTGTTGCTTAATATCATATTAAACATAGTTCCACCCAGAAGGAAAAAAAATTAAGAACGGCTTAGTTTGGGCAACAGAGGATGGGCCAAACAAAAACGCCATGTTTTTAACTGAGATCTATTTAACTTATGTCCAGCCATGTTCATGGCAGGGAAATTAATGCCCTGATAACAGAAGAGAATACACTCTTAGTCAAAAGCATCTCAACAATTGTAGGACTACCTAAATAAAAACCAAAATAGTTTCACGTGTCATTTCACTATCTATAAAATGAATATAAAGGCTCTTGCATACCTTTAAAGGCAATCAAAACTAAGAATTCAAGTGTCTATTGATAATCAAAGCAAACAGTGCACAATCAATCAAATTTATTTAGTAGATCCACTATCATCTGAATTAACTCAATTTGCTAATTCGTTATCTCCATATAGACGAAAATAACTTTGGCAAGTTCTCTCCCCAAGTTATTAGAAACAAAACACACAATTGTTCTTTTTTATAAAAAGACTTAATAAACATCAAAACTGTACTTCACCTTGATATTACTTGAAATGGCATCGAATGTTCCTTCCCACTAGATTTCATGTGCTGCAATATCTAAAACACTCACAGATAATAAAAAATCAGCATGCACATAAATGGTATTAAAATTTAGAGCTAACCCATGCACATTAAAGACAACTTAATTGGCCAAAAAAAAACTGCCCATACCACGTAAAGTTTTGTTGCCAGCTTTGCAGGCTCATCTTTAGAATCTTGAATGAGTTTATGCAGAAACTTCGCCGCCTCGAACTCAACATTTTGTGACGAAGACGCCATCTCCACCTATAAGCTACAAAATTAACAGCCAATAAGCAAGTAAAAATTCCATCAGTCCCAGACTATAGATTTAATCTCTACTTTTTCATACCAAATTTGTCCTTGGATAACAAGAGTAATTTCCAACAGTAATCTAATTCCTTAGACTAGTCAATTTTTTTATTCCACATGTAATCATAATCAAGGTGAAAATTAATAAATTAAAACAACAAAACACAGATTAAATAAAAAAAAAAAAAGAGAGAGACTCAAGCTTTCCTAGTTCACTAACCCCGTTTTTATGGAATAATATCTAAAAAGCCGAAAATCATCAAATTAAGCTCCAAACTATCTTAACCCACACAGTAATTCGAATTATCAAACAATTTGTTTGTGTCTGGAGAAATGCTCGTTGTTTTTCGCGGAAATTTTATTTTAGCGGCGAACAAAAAAGGAAACCCTAAACGAAGAAAAATTGGTCAAAAAAAGAGGAAAAAAATTTACCTGATTCAAGATCGAAGAGCTTAGAGTTCAGCTACATGGAAAGAGTGATTCGAATATGAAACTTCTTTAATAAAAGGAAATCAAAAATAAAAAAAAGTTAAGCCTTTTGGTATTTTTTGCAGGAACGAGAAAAAAGTAAGTGTAAAAACAAAAATGTTCTCCCGAACACGAACCTTTTCACTCGGAGGTGCCGAGTTTCTTTGACTGAAATTACATCTTTGCCCCTTCACTCTTTATTGTGTCCGGATCTTGGGCTTTTGGGCCATGGGTCCACGGAGCTAACCCGATTATTTTTTACATTTATGATAATATTTTTGAATACAAATGGATTTACATAATTATAAATTATCATATGTTAATTTTTTAAATTTGTTTAAATGAATAAGTATCAATATTTTAAACCCACTTATGAAATTATAAATTATAATATCATTTTATTAATTAATAAGTTATAATTAGCTTTAATATCATGTCTCATTTTATTTTTTTTATTATCTAAGCAAGATATCAATTTTAAAAATTATTTTTTTATTAAAAACTTACAACTGAATTGTCAAACAATCTATATTTTATAATTTCAAATTGAAATTTAATTGATAATGAACTAAAAATTCTACAAATGAAATATTTAGGCAAGTACAACAAAGAGATAATTTTACTATAAAATTTTAAATTAATAAATAAAAAATATATATAAAGCATACTCTTATCCTAAAAATAAAATAAAACCTCAAACATAAAAGCCCAACCAAAAAAATCCGATCAGACTAATTCAACCGAAAATTGAAAACTTATTTGACGTAATGTTCTCTAGAGAATTCGAAATCGCTTGAAGCGACCTAAACTTATAAGAAAAAGAATTTGAGAAATTTTTCGTTTTATGTTTTTTAAATGATGATATCTTAACCCGTAAGCTTTTAGAGTTATACTAAAGGCTTAAGATTATGCCACTAAACAAATGCACATTTTTAGTAATTAATTATTATGTTTTATGTTTATTTAACGTTATAATCCTTTTAAAAATGTTTAAAATTTTGTTTAGATGAGTCGTTCTGATTGATTGACCTCTAATCTAGTTGAGTAAATTTCAAATATCACATTGATTTAATTCTCAATCCAATTTTCTTAACCATTTGTTGTGACCAAAAATAAGAAAGTAATGAAGCTACAATATATTTTGGTTAATTGTGATAGCCAATTGAATTTGTCTCTATTCTATTCCCCAATATTTTTATTCTTAAAATGCTATTTATCAAATTTCTTGACCATCAGCGGCTAAAGGTGGAAATGACATATTTGAATTTGATTCGTTAAATATCTAATTAAATTCGTTTGTTTAATTAAACAAAAATAAGTGAAGCTTGGAATTGGACTTGCTTATTAAATAAGCCAAGCTCAAATTCACTTAACATTAAAAGCTTGTAAATAACTCATGCACGTATATATGTATTTATATTTTTTATTTGTTGATTTGGGTGTAAATAATAATAATAATAACTCAGTAGTATTACTTAGTAAATTATAATTATATCTAGAAAATGATAGTTATATTTATTATTATTTATTACTTACCTAATTCTAATTTTTAAATAGTTTATTACTATAATCTTATAATTCAAATATGCCCATTAAATACGAAATTAATAAACTTAAAAAATACTTTAAGAAAAGATGATTATAAAAAGGAAAATAACCAAATTTTAAATAAGCTAAATAAATTAAATTTGACTCATTTACACTTATATTTATGATCATTTTCGAAGCAGTTTGACTTTGATCAAACTTTAAGCACCATTACAGTAAAGAACACAAGGCATAACCAAAAAAATAATAAAAGAGATACTCATGATTTTGAAGTTAAATTGTAAAGCAAGTTTGAATTTATACGATATGATATGATTCGAAATTTTTATTAACATTATATATATTTTTTAATTTAAAATGTTTTGATGTTAAAGCCCAGTCTGACATGCCCAATAAAACACTGCTCTACGCCCAGCCCCTTAGCCTATACCTTAAAATCATACTCATATCACGTTTAAGTCACGTGATTTGCATTACATACCGCCACGTTAGCCAGACATCACATTCATTTTCCATTTTTTTCATTTTCAATTTACATTCATTTCCCGCTCATTTCTACAGTCCGTCAGTTCCTATACATCTTATGATAATTTAGAAATTATAAGAAAATTTACATTAAAAAATAATAAAAATAAGATATAATAGAAAAAAAATGTGATTTACTCACTCTCTATTTCTCTATACCTAAGGAAAAAGTCTCTATCTTCAGTATATTCACCTTTTCAAAAAGCTCCCAACAAAATCTTATTCTTAACAAAGTATCCTCCACAGCTCTCTGAGTTTTCGGATCGGGGCCTAACCTTCGTAACATGAACCACTATCACATCTACGAAGTCATCGGTCGAGGCAAATACTCGGTAAAAAAAAAAACCTCTAATTCTCTCAGATTTAGCGAAACTTTCGTCGCCGATTAAGTTCGATTTTGCTGCAAATTTTTTATTTTTTTTACTTATTATTTAAGTTCGTAATGTTTTTGATAGACTGTGTATAAAGGAAGGAAGAAGAAGATGATTGAGTATTTCGCAATCAAAAGCGTCGATAAATCACAAAGAAGCAAAGTTCTTCAAGAAGTAACATGCTTCTTTTTTTTTTCAGTTTTTGAGATGATTTGAATGATTAGATACTAATATTAAAAATTAAGCCGATTTTTACTTAGCATGATCTTTGTAATTTTCCTTTTTAAGATTTTTTTATAGTCTCAATATTGATGTTTAATTATAAATTTAGCTGCTATTTTCACAGTGTTAGCTTCTATTTTTTACTCTTTTAGCAATTTTTTTTTCAGGTTAGGATACTTCACTCTTTGAATGATCCGAATATACTAAAGTTTTACTCATGGTATGTTTTTCCCAATTTAGATATTTTATTACATGCAAAATTTTCCGGTATTTTAAATTTCTTCTCGATTTTGTTACTTCATGCGTCGAGGTACGAAAAGTCTGCACAATTGTGGTTAGTTTTGGAATACTGTACGGGCGGAGATCTCATGACTTTATTACGGCAGGTACTCATCAGTCACTTCTTTTTTTTAAAAAAAAAATTTTGAAGGTTTAATTTCTTGGAAGTACGAAAGGAACTGTGGAATTTTGTTCTTCATTTACTAAGTCAGATTTGAGGATCTTTAATGCCAGCATGCTTGTTTGGGAACATATTTCAGTTGCATTATCAATATTTTTCTATTGATGGATTGCAGGACGGTCAATTGCCGGAAGATTCAATTCATTTTTTGGCTTATGATCTAGTCAGAGCTTTGCAGTAAGGATCTATGTATTTTTTTTTGGGTTGCAATTTATGTATTGTATTTAATATGTTGTCTATTCTTTTTTTTTTTTTTTTTACTGTCTTTCATAAGTTAGTAATGGAAATATTTGTTGTTATTAGATATTTACATTCAAAAGGAATCATTTACTGTGATTTGAAACCATCAAACATCCTTTTGGACGAGAATGGCCATACAAAGGTACCTATCCCCTATTAATAATGTCACATTGAGTTGCCATCACCTTTCTTCCTATGCAATTGAGTTTCACATTCTTGCACTTGCGTGATGCAGTTATGTGACTTCGCACTTGCAAGAAAGTTGAGTGATATATCTAAAACACCTTCTTCCATGGTAGGTTATTGTAACAGTTGGTATTCATGAATGACATTGCCAATTTAATCAGGTCCTTTTGGGAATGCTAATCTTTTCAATTTTGTTTTCCCTTTCTAATTTGTTCATTGCTGTTCTTTCTATTGCATGCACTTGTTTAGCTGCCACAAGCAAAACGAGGAACACCCTGTTATATGGCTCCTGAATTGTTTGAGGATGGAGGTGTCCATTCTTTTGCATCCGATTTTTGGGCCCTAGGTTGTGTGCTATACGAGTGTTATGCAGGAAGGCCTCCTTTTGTAGGAAGCGAATTCACTCAACTTGTAAAGTCCATCCTCTCAGATCCAATTCCTCCACTCCCAGGAAGTCCAAGCCCTTCTTTTGTCAATATTGTTAATTCTCTCCTGATTAAAGATCCAGCTGAGAGAATAAAATGGTCTGAGCTATGTGTACATGCCTTTTGGAGGACTAAATTTTCTCTACTACCTTTACCTCCTCAGCCTGCTTTTGAAAACATGATCGAGTTATATGCTAAACCATGTCTCTCAGAGCGTAATGGTGATAGATCTCAAAGCAAGACCCCTCCTAAATGTAGGGAAAAAGATTCAAAAGGGACTTCAAAAAAAGATGAGAATTCTCTTGTGGGTGTAAGAGGCCATGAGACACCAGTTAAGGGTACACCATTTGGCCGTAAAACTCAAACAAAGGCTTCTGGCAGAGCATTGGAGGAGAAGCATAAAGATCACTCTGGTGCTATTAAGCGAGTGAACCTCTTGAGGTTATCTAGAATAGCCAAAACAAACTTACAGAAGGAGAATGAGAAGGAAAATTACCGCAGGCCCTGTCCAAATAGCTCTGAGAATGAATCTGAAGTTAAAATTGAGAATACTGATATGGAACTTGATTTTGATGAGAACACTGAAGAGGAAATGCATGATGAACCAGACAGGTCAGATGTCCCTACTTGTATGACTGAAGAAAAATCTTCAAGTCAGAATCAGCAACAGCTGAAAGTGGCAGAAACGGATATTGACCAACAAGAGAGCCAAGCTGTGAGTGATTTGTTTGCCTCAGATGAATCAAAAACATGTGATCAGGAATCATCTTCCAATCATGTTGAAGTGGCTGCTACCCCACCTAGTGTCAGTTCCCAACACAGAAACCACAGAATTATGGAAAGTCCAGTATCCGCTCTTGAGTCTGGTTGTTCAAAATCATCCGATAGTTACTCCCAAGTTCTCTGGCATCCTTCTGATCTTTCTGTAAGACCTGTAATGCCAAGCAGAAAAGCTGATAAAATGTCAGAGGTAATTCCTTCACTACCATTTGAGGCATTGCAACCATCTGACTTTGTAAAGATGTCAAAGGAACAATTGGATGTAATCAACGGTAGGGTCATATCAATATTTGGTGGAAATGCTGGTATCAGTGAGAAGCAAAATGTGATTAGATACCTTGAGATGCTTAGCAATAATGCAGATACAGCCAATATCTTGACTAATGGTCCCATAATGCTCAAGCTTGTCAAAATGCTCAGGCAGTCCAAAAATTTGGCTTTGCGTGTTCAACTTGCTTCACTGATTGGCTTGTTGATTCGCCATTCTACTTTCATCGGAGATGACCTTGTAAATTCTGGTATTTTAGGTGCGCTTACAGATGGTCTTAGAGACAGACAGGAAAAAGTGAGAAGATTTTCCATGGCTGCTTTAGGTGAGTTACTTTTCTATATTTCCACACAGAATGAGCAAGCAAGTGATAACAACCCACCTGAGTTTCCATCAAAGGACAACAAGCCTGTATCTGGCTGGCAGGTTTGTTTCATATGCTATTGCTTTAACTTGTAGATTGTATACCACATAATTGGAATCTTAATTTTCAATGATGTTGATTGTATATCATATTAGCGAAATTTTGATTTTCTATGATGTTGCTTTTAATGTTTCCATGTTTCGAACGAGTCAGAAACTGCCAAAATATAATTTTAATGGAAGCTGTGAAGTTCTCAACAGGTGCTTTGAGGGAAATGTTGCTTGTGCAATACCCTTATGCCTGTTATAGTTTCTTTCCCACTTGATTTTCATTTATTTTTAATTATTTGTAAGGAGTTTCTTCCAATATTGGCAGGTTCCAAATTCATTGATTTCATTGGTGTCATCGGTTTTACGTAAAGGGGAGGATGATATGACTCAACTTTATGCACTAAGGACAATTGAAAACATTTCTAGTCAAGGAGGACATTGGGCAGCTCGTTTCACCAGCCAGGATGTGATTACTAACCTCTGCTACATTTATCGCGCCGCAGGGAAGCAGGAGAGCATGAGGCTAACTGCAGGATCTTGTTTGGTTCGCCTTGTTCGTTTCAGTCCCCAAAGCATTCAATCAGTTATAGATAAATTTTCACTCAAGGATATCGCATCTACTCTTATCAAAGGCAGTCTGCGCGAGCAGCAAATCAGCTTAAATCTTCTAAATTTGACTATGCTTGGAAGCCATCTGTTCTCAAATAGAGGGCGGTACCTTCTACCTTTGGTGGAGGACAAGAATCTGGTGCCTAGTCTTGTGTCTCTTATTGAGCAAGGAAGTGAAGTTTTGCGGGGCAAAGCACTTGTTTTTGTTGCTCTTCTTTGTAAGAATGGTAAGAGGTGGTTACCACAATTCTTTTGCAATGCAAGGTTACTGCCCACAGTGGACAGATTGGCAAAAGAGAAGGATAACTATCTACAGCAGTGTCTAGATTCATTTCTTAGTGTTGTGGCATCTACAGTGCCTGGCTTGCTGGATGTTATAACTGGGGATATTCAGCAAATGATGGGTGGACGGCGACATGGCCAGATCTCTGCCCTTACCAGTCGTTCTGCTCCAAAGAACAATATTCACTTGTTCCCCGTTGTTCTCCATCTTCTTGGAAGCTCATCATTTAGAAACAGAGTGGTGACTTGTCAGGTCTTGCAGCAGTTGGCAAATCTTATCCAATTTGTTGAGACACCTTTTCAAGTAAGCAATTGTATCACTCACTGTATACTTTTGACAGCACATATTCATTTTTCTAGGCAACTAGAAAGTATATATACTATCGGGCTTGATCAGACTGTCTAAATATGTTGAGACTGTGAATGACATGTCACTTACCAGATGCGTATTTAGTATGTACCATGTATTGGACAACATGCGGAGAAAACAGGATAGGTGATAGATAGGAAAAATGTCCATTGCAATTAATAATCAATGTCCATACAGCCATCCTGCAAATTTTTTTTTTTTTGAATTTTTTCTAAGATAGGCCTCTAAACGAGTATGTAATTGATATATTCCAATAGAAGTTTATACCAAGCTGTCCTGACAGTGATACTTCTGTTAGCTTTCTTTGTAAATTTTTGCCTACTTTTTATGCCAAAAATATTAATGAATCAGATGAATTATCATCAGTATTATTCCGCATATGCTAACTTTTGAATTCATTGTAATCTTATATTTAAGTTGAATCTCTTAACCTATTGTCAATTGATCTTAAATTGGATGTTTAATATGATATCAGAGCTCAAGTTCTATTTGTTCTTCTTGTCTTATACTCCTTTTGAATTTGTCACTGGGTAGGCGACTTTATCTTTGGTTTATACGTTATAGGACCTGTTACATCCGTTAAATCGTGAACTTCCTATGGTCTTATATTTAAGTTGGCCTCTCAGCTAATCAATTGAAAAACAGGCATTGACTTTGCTTTTGATTGACCAGGGACGGGATGACTTCCAAATAACATTGTTACGAGTTCTGGAGTCTATGCCTGAGGAGCCTCCAGTAGTCCTTGAGAGCCCTAACATTTTTATCCATGGAATTCTCCCTAGCCTTGCTGTTCTTTACAAAGGCAATAGAGATGGTAATGCCAGATTTTTGTGCCTCAAAATTATGTTTGATGTGATGGTCATCTTCTTGAATGAACCTTTATTAAACGATCAAAGGTCAGAGGATCTGAAATTGATATCGAACTCTCATTTTCTTCCTCTCTACCCCTTCTTGATTGAAGATGAAGATCCCATTCCCATGTACGCACAGAAGCTTCTAGTGATGCTAATTGAGTTTGATTATATTAAAATCCCCGACATTTTAGATCTCAAAATGGTCTCAAAATGTTTTGAATTTTTGCTTGGCGATCTGACAAATGCAAATGTAAACAATGTCAAACTGTGTCTGGCTTTGGCTTCTGCACCGGAAATGGAATCTAAGATACTTTCACAGCTGAAAGTAGTTAGGAAGATCGGAAATCTTTTGGAGATTGTACACGCAAAGGATATGGAAGATTTTCGCGAACCAACTCTTGGCTTGTGTAGGGCTTTTCTTCTCCACTCGGTAGGCAGTAGAAAACGTTTTGTTTATACCAAAGAGCCCGTGCTTTTAGGTGATGTTTCTTCCGAGTCAAATGCTCAAATTGATCTGCGGCACTGCATAAGAGATATAATGGATTTTGGCTGCAATGTTAGAGTCTTGCTGGAGTTAAGTGCATCTCATGAGGCAAGCATCGCAGATGTAGCCTCCGAATGCATTGTTTTGTTACTCAAGGCAGCTCCAAGGGAAGCCACAACCGGATTCCTGACTAATCTTCCGAAGGCAGCTTCAATCCTCGAGTCCTCGCGCAAGGGCATCTCTTACTTGCTCTTGCAGCGGATCCTGCATGCCGTCGGTTATTCCTGTAGGCAATACCTGTCACATGCCATGATACTATCAATATCAATACCCGAAATTGCACGGATGGAACGCATTGTTTTTGAGCTGAAAAGCTCTAGCGTACCCGGAATAGCTAACGTTGCCTCCCTTGTAGTCTTGGAGTTGCAGCGGCTGCCTCGTTGCATTTGAAGTTCTCAAGGTTGTCCGACTTTATTTTCTGCTTCTTTTTCTTTTATCCATTAATCAATTCTGAGTTTTACTCGAATGTCACAGGCTTTGTCGAGCAACTGATTTCTCGAAAGGACATGAACATATTTATGGGAGTTCTGGACTAGGATAAGTCAAAAATGACCAACGTTTTTGAGGTAAGTCAAATTTTTATTTGCTCCTGCTGTTGGCCACTGACTGTATCATCCATTTATACTTCGTATCATCATTGATATATTCAATTTTGTTAGGGTTTTTGTTCTTGTTCCTTCGAGAATTTACTTGAAAGAAACTGCTTGGACTATCCGGCCTATATTTCTTGCTTCAAAAGGGGACTTAAAGCTGCTCTGTTACTAGACTTGGTTTATGGGCCTGACCTGATTTGGGTCAATTTTAAGCCTGATTTAGTCAGTGACATTATTTTATTAATAAAATATTTTTATCTAATTTTAAAATATATTTAAAAATGTTGTAATAAAATGCTCTTTATGTAATTGAATCTACATTTTAAGATATCAATCGAGTTTAGCCCCATTATATATTAATACCTTTATTTATGGGTGGTGATCGACTACTACTAGAGGATTCTGAACTTTGAAGTGGTGTTCAACTGTGCTATTCATTTTGTTTGTGTTCGATGATTTATGTTATTTGGATTTTTTTTTAAATATTTGTTTTAATGTTTATATTTTATACATAGTCAAATACAAAAATATATATAATCTTTTAAATATATGAAATTTTTTTAAAAAATTTAGTACACTTATGAAATTATACATCTATATACGATGTTCAATTCTAAATTCGGATAACAACGATGGAAGCTCCCTTTGACCTTGTACTTCTACAAGTCTACAACCAATGAGTTAAGATTGCACAGCATGCTCATATACAAATTTAATAATTTGTGTATTTATGTTTTGTTTATTTATTTTTTATATCATAACCGTGTTTAAAATGTTATATTTATATAATTTTGATATGTTATTAATTCATGTTATATAAATTTTAGCAAATTTGTTATATTTATGTCAAGTTCATGTTATTTTTTATTTGTCGTTTTTTATGAAATATTTTAATTATTTTTACATCATATTTGTATCGATTAATTGTATCGAGTCTGATATTTGATTCTTTAAAGAAAGTCAGTATTTTTTAAAAAAATTAATATACTTATTTAGAATCCATTATTTTATTCCAGCTGTATAATCTACCTTGATTGCTGCAATTATTGAGTAGAAAAGACAAATGTGCTGAAAACCATATCATGCTGTTAAAGGTTTTTGCAAGTAAAAAAAAACTTGAATGATATATAAGATTTGTTATTCTTAAAGAAAGATTTGTTCATTCTTTATATGGTCTGTAAAGGACAGGGTAGTCCCTCTCTTTCAGTTAAATTGTCTCATTTAAAATATTTTGTGATTAAGGATTTTATCTTTTATTGTTTTAAATATTTTAATTAATTAAATTTTATAAATATATGTTATTCAAGGTTTCAAAATTATATTGTTTATATTTTTCCCACTAATACGTAAAAAACAAGAGGTCAAAATTGAAAATTTTTTATCATTAAAAATCAAAATGCAACAAGTTCTTTTTTCTTTAATTTTTTTTTCAGAATTGAGGGGACAAATATTATTATTTTTTGAATAAATTAAGGTTATTAGTTTTGATCGATGGTTATCGAAATTAAGAGTAGCACGTTAT
>JAQSVH010000002.1:4791156-4809415 GCA_029448705.1 Adansonia digitata | reverse complement strand
TTTTTTTTTCAAATAATGAATTCCCATAAATATATAGTTCTATTTTTCAGCAGTCATAAATTTTTTTCTCCAATCTTAACCTCATTTGTATAAAAAATTATATTAACATATATACATTCAAAAATGGAAAAAAAATGTGCATATAATAATAAAAAATTCATTTTTATACATGAAAAAAAATTATTAATTTTATAAGTAAAATAAAAAAATTACGAAGAAATCATGAAATATAACCAAATTACGTGAAGCAGAAGAAATCTTCATATATATATATATATATATCCTTATTTAGACAAAATCTTCAATATAATTAAAAGAGGCCAATATTTAATGCACACCCAATGTTGCCAACAACATTATGTTGTCTATGTGATAATTATATACATAAGTATATGTATATATAGATATTTATATTGTTAGTCAAGATAATTTTTATATGTGAACTTAATGTTTTTTTTTTAATATTTAAAGAGATTAATCAAATCAAATGGTTAATGATATAATTGTGATATGCAGATTTTAGGTACCTTACCCTCAAATTGTTTTGAGACAAATTTGGAATTTGGTTAACTAAGGACAGACATGTAGAAACAAAACACAAGTTTGTTAGGAGGTTGCTGAGCATACATTTGAAAGTTTTGTAAAGCAATTATTTCATTTAAATGTATTCACGAGTTAAATTGAATCGAATTTTATTATTTAAAATATTAAATTTTTTATATTAATATTTAATATAATTAAATAATGATTCAAGTAAATTGAGAAATTGAGCTTAATACAGATATGTCTTATCCGAAGTTCAAATCAATTGAACTTACTAGGTGGAACAATTAATCGTGATAATTTGCTTTTAGAATCCAATTCGGACCGGGTTTGAACCGCTTGACTTGTGATCGGAGCTGGTCTAAGCTCCAGAGAACGAAAAGAGACAATTAAGTAGAAAATGCAACGACATCGTTTTATCTTCAGGCGAACGGAGGCAGAGTGGAGTCCTCATCTGAAATGAAAACATAAACCACCAATAAGAGGCTGACATATTCCCACATACGTAAATACAACCATGTGTAATAAAATCATTGGTCGTTACTAAGAACAAAATCCTCTTTAGCCGTTGGCCGAAGAGCCGAAGCTCAACTTCAACTCGGTTCAATGTTAATCAATAATCATCAAAAATCAAAATTGACAGAAGAGGGACAGACAGTGCTCCTTTTTATCTTCTTTTAATTTTTTTTTTTTTTTGGAAGCAAATGGGAACCATTTCTTGTCTCAGTTATTTCACAAATCTCTCGAAAAACTCAATTTCTTGGTCTTCATCATTGTCGTCATCAGCATCATCTCTACCCTTTTGCAAGAACCCAATTCCCATCTTCCAAAGCTTCGCCTTCTCTCCATCAATGGCTGCTTCTCTTCAAGTCTCAGCTGCATCCACAACTGGTCTTTCCCTCTCTTTATCTCTTTGATTTTTGCTTTTTTAATTATTTAATCTGGGAATTTCTTTTTTGTTTGCTTGATGAAGGTGCGAGAAATGAGGCAGGAAAAGCGATGGCGTCGTCAGGAATTGTGGGAGCGAATGATCTGCTAATTGTTGGACCAGGTGTTCTTGGTCGCTTGGTGGCTGAAAAATGGAGGGAGGTAAACTAACTGTTTGATTGCTTACTTCAATTTAATCAAAATTCCTTTTCTTTTGCCTTCACTTAAGAAAAAATCAACCTTTAATTTCGTTCAATGTAGTTTCAGGGTTGAAATTTAAAGGGTTTTCTTGGATTATGATAAGTTTCAGCCAGATGGGTTTTATCCTTTCAGTCTTAGATTATTTGTTTAGGAGAAAGACAGTTAATGTGTGTGTGTGTGTGTGTGTGTGTGTGTGTATATATATATACGTATTGTGGAAGCAGGAATATCCAGGATGTCAAATTTATGGCCAAACTCGGACGGCGGATCACCATGATGAATTAATCTCAGCGGGGATTAATCCATTTTTGAAAGGGTCTAAAACGGATCAGAAGTTTCCGTATGTGATTTTCTGTGCGCCTCCTTCAAAAACCCCAGATTATCCTGGTGATGTGAGGTAATTCTGAGAAAATTTTTCAAGGCGTCGATGTTGTTTTTATTTGTCCACTCACTAGCCATATTGGTGTTGTATGGTTAGTAGTCGTATATGAGCTACGACTACGAGGACCTTTGGCAAAAACTTACTTTGATTAGGAATTTTTAGAAATTTTTTATTTTTTTTTGGTTAGTGGCAAAATGTTGATTTGTTAATTTTGTCTCTTTTTAACTGAAATTGCGCTATTGCTTTGGCATTGAATGGATCAGGATGGCTGCTTTAAGCTGGAACGGTGAAGGTTCTTTCTTATTCACATCAAGCACTGCACCTTATGATCGCAATGACAATGGACCATGTGATGAGGTATTACATCTAACATAACACATTGTTCGTCTGGTAAATAAGTATTGAATATGCATCTTGACTTCTGAATTTATAATGCCAACCTACTTTCACGACATTAGACGCATCAATATCATGCTGTGTCTTCTGTATTTTAACTTGTAAGGTCACAGAGATCTGATATTCTTTACAGAACACACCAAAAGTGCCGATTGGGAGAAGCCCTAGGACGGATGTCCTTCTCAAGGCTGAAAAAGTGGTGCTGGACTTTGGTGGTTGTGTCGTTAGGTTGGCTGGACTTTATATATCCTTTTCTCAGACTTTAAATTATTGAAGGGATATATTTATATGTTTCATAGACCTTGTGGATTTTACCAATATTGCATTCATGATAACCTTAACCTTTTGTACAAAATAGATAGAGGTGCACATTTCTATTGGTTAAATAAGGGAACTGTTGATGCCCGTCCTGATCACATCCTGAATCTTGTACACTATGAGGTGAAAATTCACTAACGTTGGGTGTATTTTTCTGCATGTGCAAAATCTCTCAACTTCTTTCTATCACAAAGCATTGAAATGATCAACTCAGTTTTATTTTATGGCTTTTGGAAAATTTTGACTCCTTGTTTTCCGTGGATAGAGAATTTTATTTTTGAGATTTGCAGCATTTAGGTACTTTGAATGGTGCTGATATCCATTTGTATACTTGGTGTCACAGGATGCAGCTTCCCTCTCGGTTACTATTCTGAAGAATAAACTCCGTGGTCGGATTTTCTTGGGTTGTGACAATCATCCTTTGTCCAGGTTTTCTTCTTTTATATCAGGACAGACGACAACTTATCTGCATATATTTCTTTCAATACTATTTATTTAAACCTTTGAGAATATCCTGAATCGTTTTCATAACGAACTACTTTGATAGTAGCTACTTGATCGAAATTGTTTATTTTGCTGACTTTTGGAGTTCTTCTCACTTTTTTCTCTTCAGGCAGGAAGTAATGGACTTGGTTGATAGAAGTGGGAAATTCGACAAAAAGTTTGAGGCCTTTACAGGTGCCTTCTTATTTACACTAGAAAAAGAATATGATGGATAACAGACTGATTGTTGCATTTATCACTGGCAAACATTCTATATTTGATTCTTCTGTTCCTTACAGGTTTTCATATGCTCATCATTTATCATCATTTTAGTTATTTGATGTATAGAACTTGCATTAGCGGACATATATTGCATATTGCAGGCACTAGTGATCCTTTGGGAAAGAGGTTGAACAACGCAAAAACTCGTAAGGAATTAGGATGGGAGCCAAAATATCCTAGCTTTGCCCAGTTCCTTGGGGTTTCGGAATAACTCATGCCTTCATCTTCATCGTTGGGATTGAATGGATATATGGTGGAAGAAACTCGATATAGTTGCCTTTTGGAATTCATTGCCTGCATACTCTTGTGCCTCCTTTTTTTTTTCTTCTAACACTTTCCGACAAATACTTGTTCATATACAGTGTCAGAAGATTCAAACCAGTGTTGATAATTAAAAAAAAAAAAAAAAAAATCTTATTTTTGGCTTAATTTCAGTTTGGTTGTATTTTTGATGCAGAAGGCTACCAATGGCCTTATTATGTCTTTCAGTTTTGTTTTTTAAGATCTTCTAGTAAATGCCTTAATGGCAAGTTGGCAACTATTTCTTGATTCATCCGAACCTGACCCTGTTCTGGGCACTTCTAGAAGCAATATGTTATGCACTTAATTCCATTCGAACCCCACAACCTCCACAAGTCTGAGTTAATACTCGGTGTTTCTTTCTCGGTTTTAGAAACTGTTTTTGTTTCAATGACAAAGTTCAACCTGATTAATGAGGTTGACATGGCAGCACAATTTAGATGCTTTTTTATTCAGAATGTGATTCTTGTATTTTATTGTATTCAGATGTAGGCACGAGAGTAGTCCGGTATTGGTGGATTTGAAAGGTCATTAAAAGATTATATTTTCATACATATATTTACATATACTTCGGACGTAAATACTTTAAAAAAAATAAAAAATTGAAACAACGTTGCCTGTGTTTATTCCTGTCGAGCCATTTTAAGTGTCTTCTGAACTTCAAGATCTGTGGCTTGAAATGAATTTCAAGGCAAATCATAAATTGGCTCAAAATTTAGCTTACCAATAAGAAGAAGTTGATCAATAAAAAATTAAAAAAAATTGCATTTGAGCAGCTAATCCAACTTAGTCGACTTTCATAAAAGCTCGAGATCTGAACCTTCATCAACACCACTGGACAGAATCATTATTATAGTAATTAAAGTAAGGTTGATGGGGTTTACCAGACTAAATTATACTATTGATTCATCCAATTAATCCATGGCCAACCGTTATGAAAAGCTACGATAATTGGATTTATAAATAAACAATACTAAAAGCTGTTGGCATTTGATCTTACAGGTAAAACAAAGGTCCAATTTATTTAGCTGCACTGTTTTTTTTTTTTTTTAATTTAAGAAAAAAATCAACTTATTCGCTACTTATACTTAATTTCGAATAGCAAAACTAATGATCAAACCATGACAGATGTGAGAGAGCTTTTAGATTTAGAGTATAGATCATGGTTTTTTTTGTCTAGATTCCAGCGCTTATCTCTTCCTTTGTAGCAGAAAAATGAAAACCTTTTCAAGTCCTATAGAGTAGAAAAGAAAAAAAAAAAAGTAATTTTACTTGGTTTCAACTATTTTGTTGGCCTTTTTTAGATTTTTCAATCAATTAATGAATTCCAAGAGATTGGCAGCTACTAAACCCTGGCTTAAGTTCAATAGTTAGAAACAAAGAGCACCGTTTTCCAAAAGATTTCTTCATCTGAGATCTCGAAGTTTACTTAATCTAAGCTTCCACACTGTTTAGGATACTTTTGGAGAGAAATAAGACTTAGAATCCATCACAAAGAGTTGCACGGACTTGTATTCTTATTCGATACTTATATCCGATATATATTTAAATATAAATATAAATATATAATATTTTAAAAATCTTTTAAATATATAAAAAAATTTATTATACTCATATAAAATATATATTCTTGTCCGATATCAACATTCGATTTTCGAGTAACATGGCCACAAAGAGTAACTAATATTTAGCCCAAGAGAGCAAATAAAATATTGAAGACCTGTCAGCCAAGTTCGCGGAACCAGGTCCAATAATAAACTATTACAATTCAAGTTGACTTGGGGAGACTTAGGATTCTTCTACTTCAATTTCCTTATATGTTTCATTGTAATCATATATGTTAAAGAAAGAAACAAGAAAAACAAGTCAAGATTTGAGGTTAAACATCAAAGCTTTTTCTTACAAAAAAAAAAAATGGGGAAGTTTTGTTGTATGGAATCAGATGATGGTGGTGGCGGCTTAGATCTCACTGTGGTTCTCCTCGTTGTAGTTATTGTTTTAGCTTTCATGGCGACGTGCTTCTCTCAACCACGACCGACTGGTTATACCGTTTATCGTTACCGATGAAATTAAGCCTTTTGATCTCAAACCTGATTTGATTCAAATTTTTCTTGCAATCTCTATTTTCGACTGTTTCACTGCCACCGCTGCAAATAAAAGATTGTGATGACAACGTTTGTGAGCTTGTAAGAACTTTGAATCTGGTACCTGTATTTGGTTCAATATTGTCTGTATTTTCAGCAAAAGACTTTTAATTTTTAGATTTGTTGAACATGTTTTTAATCTGATTCATCTTGTTCTTGCATCATGAGTTCTTATGTCAATCCATGTAATCGGGAAAAAAAAATTGAAAATCGATTCGTACAGTTTATGCTACTGAATTACTAATTTTAAATTAATTTTTAATTTTTTATAATATAAAAGTAAATATTTTATCTTTAAATTAAAAAATTAAAAAACTTAAAAATTTTATATATTTTTTTAAAAATTTAAAAACCGATGAATCAAACTAACATGAATCGATGGAATTTGATTCACGATCTGAAGCCTTTTTTTTTTCAGTTTATGCTACTGAATTACTCGTTCTTTAAACTAACAAAACATGACATAATTACAACAGGAACCTATGCTGTACGTATGAAGATGACGATGATATTGTAGATTCGAATATTTATAATTATTTAATTTTTTTTGGTGAATTCATATATTATTGATTTAGATAATATTCGAAGGATATTATAATTATTATTTGTAACGAATTCGAAATGGATGCAAACATGAATTCTCGAACATTCATTTTTCAAATTTACATTACATATACGAAAAATAAATTTCGATATTCGAATCCGTTATTCAAATCCATTTTGTAAAACGTTAAAAATTTTTATGCTTCATGTAAAAATCAAACCCTGACCTATTGAATTTATATTATTTTTCGAATTTGGATATCCTGTAGATAATGTTATTTAATTTGAATTCGAATTTAGATACTAAAATATCGATTTAATGCAAATAATAAGTAAATTCAGATTTTATGATAGTTATGCAGATTCAAATTTAGATATTATAGAAATTGCATATATCCAATCCATCGCCATCCCTATGTACATCTGCTTATCTGTGTCTTCCCACCTTTTATTTTTTTGAAGCATTCGTATCCGACAACCATATCTAACACATGTCAAGATACGAGCAATGAGACATGAACCTCTAAAGATTTTTCGAATATATAAAAAAACTTAAAAACAATTCAATATACTCGTACCGAACACAAATCCATATTAAACATTTACACTTAGTCTGAATTATATAACTGCATATTATTGTCCAATTATCTAAACAAGTCGCTATGAGCTTCGACTAGAAGAGGGATTGCTTGAGGAATCAGCAATGGAAATCTGAACTCGTAAAACCTCATGAATAGCTCCTCGCTCGAGTACCCTGAGCACCTCTTCGTCTTTCGCCGTTGCAAGATCTTCCAGGGCGAGACAACAAGACTGGGATTCGTCTCGCAATCGGAAGCCATAGAACCATCTGCCGCGCTTCCACCATTCGACACAAACTCGACGATCAGAAATCTTGCTGCCCTCAAGTGCTTCCATTACATCCGAAGCCTGCTCATTATGATGCGTTAAAACATCATTAGCGCAACATTATAACCCATGACATCACACAGTTATCGATTCCTTTTTATCTTACTTCACAAATTATCCAAAAAGTAGCTGATCCATAAGGATCAAAGCAAATTATAATCCATGGCATCACACAGTTATTGATTCTTTTTTATATTACTTCACAAATTATCCAAAAAGTAGCAGAGCCATAAGGATCAAAGCAAACAACACTTTCATGTTACTTGAACTCGAATTTGAAAGATCTTTGGAATGGGATATCATCATATCCATATTAAAAAATGTGTCGAATATGGATATCTCAAGAAAATTGATAAAGTTGGGAGCAAAATAGTGCTTACTTACACATAACCATTTAATCTTGTGTTTTCATCACCAAATAAAACAAGTTACTAAAGAATCAATTTCTTCAAAGCTTACTTTAGCCAGTCTGCACTGAAAAATTGATTTCTATATACTACCTATATACTACCGACTTATGTTGCTCTGACTCTTTATATATCTTGAAGTATCCATATCCGATACTCATTTCGTACAGATTTTCAGATATGAGTATGACAATATAACCCTCCAAATACATGGACAAATTTAGAAAAATAAATAAATTACCCGTGTTGGGCACTTATCCATATAATCTTTGAAACATTGTAACTTAAACCAAAGATTTCGACAGAACGTTATTTCCTTGCTTTTAACATTTAAAAGAGACATCAAATAAACACAATTTCAACAATCTAAACGAAACAAAAACAGAAGAGAAATAAGCACAAAAAACGCGAAGTTACCGGCACTTGAAGAATGTTAAGGCAGTAATGTAGTCCAACCAGGTTAAGCGAAACATTGAGCTTAGGTTTGAACAGCAATATTTGAACATCTTTAAATCCAAACTGCATTGATGTCAGCCATTCTATTGCTTTTGAATAGTCTTTAATCTTAAGCGACTCAGATTGTGAACATTGTTGTTCCACAAATTTAATGACAGGTTCAGCTTTATCCTTCATCTGCTTGTGCTGCTTTATGTAAAATCCCCTCCACCCCTACCATCATTTTTCAAAAATTTTCAAACCAATGCAAAGATTTGAATTGCACCCCTACTATCATTTTCAAAAATTTTCAAACCGATGCAAAGATTTGACTTGCCTGGTTAGCATTTACGTTATCCGAATTTATTTTCCTTAAAGTACCTATGTCCTTCGTATATTCGGACATAGGTCTAAGTATAAAATATCCCAAAAAACTTTAAAAAATCGAGTAAAGCATTCCTATATCGATACTTACAGTGTCACGGTAGTATAGATTAGCAGGCCCTTAAAAACTCATAATTTCACTTGAATAACATTACAGAAGAAAAGGGAACTCCCATTGCAAAGCTATGAATTCAATTATAGCCAAATCAACTTTTAAGCGATAATTCTAAAGCTAAGTCACCATAAATTACATATATTAGTAACAAAAGCTTAAAAAAAGAACAGAAAAGAAAAAAGAAGAAAAGTACAACCTTGGGGTTGGCGTCTTTCAAGACAGCTTCATATAAAAGAGGCCATCTTTCTTTGAACAGTGACTCCCATAAACAATCCGACCCGCATAACTCCCTCCAAACCCGAGAGCAACAGCCCAAGGAAGAAAGATCACGCACCTAAAAACCCGAAGACCCCAAAAAAAATCTATTTACTTTCCAATAATACCTGGAAAACTGAATCTTTCTGAAGGAAAAAAGAAGAAAGAAACAATGAAATGAGGGCAAGCAAACCTCGAGGCAAGAAGCAATTTTGAGAGCGACATCGTTTGGGAGTGAACTGTATGAATAATCTGATTGATTCATGTTTTTTTTTTTGGTTGGCTACTGAATTTTTGGATGATAAGATCATAAAATAGTTTATGAATATGGGATTTCCTTTTTCGTTTTAAGTGGGATGTTTAAGTTCGTCTGGAATTTGGGGAAGTCGGAAGATCAGATGCTTGTTAATGCTGGAATTTGGATTCCTTGCAATGTTGTCTTTTGAGATCTTGGGAACTCAGTGAGTTTCCAGGTGGAAGGCTGTGATTTAAAGTTCGAAACAGCGTCGTTTGTCAACTACAAGACTCATTTTCCACGGGGAAAATAAGTAATGCTTGGTTTCAAGGAAAAGGGGCTTTGATCTAAAATTTATTTTCTACTTGTTTGTTGCATGATTAACAATGTTAGGCATTGGTAAATTCAAATCATCGAGTTGCCTTATAAGTTTCATTTGAATGTCTAGTTGCAAAAAGATTAGATGATGGAATAAAAAACGTTTCATGATTAACTCGATATGGTGAAGCATTTTGTTAGACAAATGAGGTTGATTAACTAAGCAATTCAAGCACAATCAAAGCTTGCGGTCTAAGAAATAATTAAAGGCAAAAAAATTATATATATTAAAATTTAAAATTTAAATTTAATAAAAATTAATTAATTATATAAATTAATTAAATTTAAAGCCAAATATTATAGGATTTAAATAAAATTTTTTTAATAAAAATCCAACGACCCAAGGGATATGAATGAAAATTCTCTCTCTCTCTCTCTTTAAGCTGGGCTGTCAGCAATGTTGTCCACCACCAATCTTCACTAGATTTTTTGCTTTGCTGACCACATAAACGCCCAATCTTGCCCATCATTCACCTCGCATTTTCCCGCACTTTCTTTCTTATCCTGTCTCTTAGTTTGAACTATAGAAGAAGAAGAAGAAAGGTGAAACAATGTCACTTTGTTTCTCTTTCAATGTCTTAAACTCTTCAATCTCCAAAGTCCCAAAGTATCAAAACACAATTCAATTTTCAGTTCATCAAACAACTCCAGGTAAAGTCAGCTCCTTTCACTTCACCATCAACACCCTTTAATTTTAACAGACAAAGATTTAAACTTGTTAAGGTTTTAACAAACAAAGCCTGTTGAAATAGCTGTTTCAGCTTCATTTAGAACCAAAAACTCAAAAAGACATTAATATTTTGGTGGTGGGTTCAACTGGTTATATTGGGAAATTTGTGGTAAAAAGAGTTGGTAAATACAGGGTTTAATTTTATAGCCATTGCCAGGGAGAGAGAGAGAGAGAGAGAGAGAGAGAGAAGTGGGATTAGAGGTAAAAAACAGTAAGGAAGATACTGTGAATGATTTTTACATGGAGCTACTGTATGTTTCGCCGATGTGACAGATTTAGACACTTTGGACAAATCTTTGCCAAATTTAAGATTTCCCAGTAGTTGTGTCTTGTCTTGCTACCCGTACTGGTGATATTAAGGATTCATGGAAGATTGATTATGAAGCAACAAAAGAACAGCCTTGTTGCTGGTAAGAAATTTGGGGGCTTAACACTTTGTGTTGCTTTTCTGCCATTTGTGTGGGAAAAAAAAACTCCTCGAATTCCAGCGAGCGAAATTGAAATTCTAGGCTGAATCGATGAAAAAAATCCCAACAGGACAATAGATTTACCTACAGTATTGTTAGGCCAACTTAATTCTTCAAAAGCTTAGGGGTCAAGTTCAGTTGGCAAAAGATGGAAAAGCCTTATGTAACGTTTGGTGATGGCAAGTTATGCGCTTGTGAGCCGATTGGCTTCAGGATTTAGCTTCGATTATTTCGGATTGCGCGACAAGATTAACCAAGGACTGCCAATTGGCGGTCCGGGGAAGGCTTTGACGCCATTAGAGCAAGGTAGAGATTTTGTTTAAACTTCTAGGGAAGGAACCAAAGTTCTTGAAAGTGCCAATTGGGATTATGGATGTTGGCATTCGGATGCTTGATTTCCTAGTTAAGATATTCCCTTCAATGGAAGATGCTGCTGAGTTTGGGAAGATTGGAGGGTATTATACTACTGAGAGTATATTGATTTTATATTGGAGGCCATTGGTTTTACATTTAGTTTGGGTGATTCATGGGAGTGAACCATTTTCGTCTCTTACCACCTCATATGAGACATGCAGCTCCCTATCCTGAGAAACCTATGTTACTAAACCATCCTCCAATTATATGAAAAAAATTGAAGCCAGACACTTACTCCGAGTCCGATTATAGCATAGTTGAAAACCATCAAAAACTGCTGTATCCCACCTCTGAATGCCACTTATTAAGAGGGATTAGAAACACAAAGTGAGCTAAACTCTGGATTCTGTTAGCACTCTCTCAAATTCGCTTTCTCTTTTCTTTCTGCAAGATAGAATTCCAGTATATGAATTTTATCATTTTCAAAAATTAGAACTCACTGTCACCATAATACATTGAATCCATAGAGGAAAGAAAGGATATAAAACATTGTTGTCGGTTAAAGTTTCTGAAAGATATATGATTAAAAAACACTCAAAATCCATTTGAATTCTGAAGGCATTGATAAAAGTATTTAAAGCTTCTCATGTGGTTGGCTTCGTGATTATTAAGGGAAAACGATTTTGTATTGCTTCCATGAGCATCTGCTCAACCGTCTTTGAGCCTTAGAATCTATACACACACACACACTCATATGTAGGTGTTAAAATTCAAATGATTGTAGAGCAATAAAATTCTTGAAAATTGCAATCAAACTGTCTTCTCCGAAAGTGTTAGGACAGAAACTTTCATTTTTAATTTTTTTTTTTATATAGCCAAATGAATTAAGTCCAAAATGAAATCTTTTCTTACATTTTCAATTATCATAGTCAAAAGCTTAAATCACTCCATCTAACTAAAAGGCTAGCTTTAAGTGAAGCAAAATCAAACACAACAACTATGAAACAGACCAAAAAAAAAAACCAGTAAGCATTATTTCCTTTCCTATTTTAGCATTTAAGTTTTTGTTGACTTTAAAGCATTTGAAGTTTTGGATGAACAATTGCCAACCAAAAAAGTTGACTACATTTTCCAGCCTATTTAAATTGGGCTTTTAATTGCCTCTCCTAATTATCCCAAATGTACTATCAAAAATAAAAAGTCAAATGTCAACCAACTTCTACAAGATAAAATGTAAAATATATGGAAAAAAATCCAGCAATTAATAGGTTTAAATTTAAATTTTATTATCTGTAATTTTTTTAATTTAAGGGTTTTGTCAACGATCATGTGATATGCTAATAACAAATTTTTTTTGACAAATTAGGGGATAGGGAATGGATACTTTGGGATTGAATCTAAACTTACATGTCAATCTTAGCACTCTTTTAATCACTAGGCCAAGAGTAATTATAAGAAAAAAAAGTTAAAAGTTAATTTTATGGATGAAACAAATGGGATTGATTAGTCAAACTGATTCAATAAGGCACCAAAAGCTTGTTAGGTTCGTTATTGTATATAAAATCTAAGTGTCACTAAAATAGTAGAAGAGATTCATTGAAACTAAAAAAAAAGGATAAAATTGATAAAAAATAATTTTATGAATCTTTTTATTTTTTTATTAAATTTTTTTTGTAAGTGATGAGTTTGGAATTTTTATCCTCTTAGTTTTATATTAAAGATTATAACATTAAAACAAAATATACATTTTTTATAAATTATTTACTATATTTATTATTTATTTAATATTAAAATTATTTTAATTAAATTAATTAATCCGATCAATGAAACCAACTAAATCAGGGAGCGAAGATTTTATCTATTTGACTTTCAATTTGATTTTTTTTTTTAATCTCGAGAATTTGTATTTCTTTAATTTTAAGCTTTAAAATGGATTTCATCCAATAGGCCGATAAATATAGTTCTAACAAAAATCTTATGTTATACTGCAAATGATTTTTTTCGTTGAAAAAGGAGAGATTCAAACTCTATTATTAGAGATTTTGTATTAATCATTGAAATAAATATGTGGGTATTATGAATTTTAAAAATCCAATTATAAAATAAAACTTATCAATTTATAAATTAAGTTTAGGGAAATAGCATTCTTAATCACAATCAAATTAAATAAAATTAATTAACATACTAAAAAGTGCATAATTTTTATTAAATATATATCACTTAACTAATTAATTATGTTTTAAAAAATCAATAATAGTATAATTTATATATAAAATAATAAATTCTTAATTTTAATAAGCAAAATTTAAATTAAGCTTACTTACAACAAAAAAAAAAGATTATGCTTGAATGTTATTTGCCGAAGTAAAAAATATTACTTATTGTTGCATAATATAATTTCAATTTTACAAAAAGAAAAAAATTACTTAATTTTTTTTGTTTACAAAAGTTTTTTTTTAATAAATAATATATAGATCACTGTTTAATATACTTTTTTCTATGAATTCAAAACTTAATTCAATTAGTTCATATAATTATCTTTAAAAAAATAATATTCAATCAGTTTAAAATTTAAATTTTAATATTCGTAATTTACTTTATAAGAAAAAATTACCTTTGTTGACCATTAATTTCATTTCCATTGAGAAGTTGAAAATATTATTCCTATATTTGGAGGTTATTTTGGAAACTAGATTAAGAACATTGAGATATTGTAAGATCACAACTTAATATACCCCCTTTTTTTCAAAGCCTAATATACTGTAAGATCACTGCTTGATATATATATATATATTTATGAATTCAAAGTTTAATTCAGTTTACTCATAGAGTTACCTTTTAAAAAATAATATCCAATTAATTTAAAATTCGAATCTCAATATTCTTTTCTTGTGTTTTCAAATGTAACCTACTTCATAAAAAAAAAAAAAAAAACCTTCTGCTGACAATTAGTTTCATTTCCATTGAGAAGTTGAAAATATTAGCCCGATATTTCGAGGTTAGTGTGGAAACTAGATTAAGAACTATTGTAGAATAAAAAGGGTTGGAAACTTAAAAGATAGGCTTGGAATTACCTTAGAATATGAAACAAGTATTTCTTTATGTGAAGATTGAATGAGCTATACTTATATATATATATATATGAGATTTTTCATTTTCTTCCCTTAATCTTTCTTCACTTTGTTGAAATTACTTTCTTCATCTAGTTGGTAAGGAGATTGCAATAACCACAAGATCTAATCTATTGATAGGAAAAGCAATTCACTTCTCTTGTGAATCGAGGTTCAATCCTTATAAGTAGTAATTCAAAAATAATTATTTTGTACAAAAGAGATCATGGTTTAAAAATAAAAAAATATTGCAAATGTTAATATTCAAAGTTTAAATTAATTAGATGTTATCTTATAAAAATATCTGCATAAATCAACCGGATTAAACTCTGAATTCATTTTTAAAAATAAATTCCTAAATGTATTAAGTAATGTGTCCTTGATATTGACCATTAAAAGTATTTGATCAGGACAAAACCCAAAGTTTTCTTCAAATGCATTACAAAGAAATATGTGTAGACCTCAATTAATGGGATAATTGTTGGGTTTTTTACCCATAACCCTTTGGACCAAGTGGAAAACGTAAAAGGTTTAGTGATAAATATAGAAGGGAAGAGTATGGACTAGTATTAATCTTCCATTTTTTATGGCAATTTGCCACAAATAAGCTGCTTAACTAGGGTCCATTTGGATCTCCCGAACCTCTTTGTATTTTAATTATAAGATAATTTTATCGATATAATATTCAATCTTATTATTATAATAATTAATTTTATTAAAATTAATTTCATCACTCATCTGAAAAACAGAAAGTAGTACATATTATGGGAGTATTGATGGCAAGATGTATAGCATAGGGGGTGACCACAAGTTTAAGCTTTAAAGCATCCAAAAGATGAATTTTGTTGAATTATAATTTATAAACAGAAAATAATTAATTGCTTTCTTTGTCAAAACATTTGATTTTTTTTTTTATTAAGAAAGAAATAGGGATATTTAAAGCTACATTACTGCTTTGTAGGGTCCCTGTTTACATCTCTTTATTCAACTGCTCCAATATCAGACGGAATTGTATTGGAAGTAAACAAAATCTCATTAAATCTTGAAAGCTAGCAGTTAGTAGAAAGCTTTAATTATTATGAAAAAAAAAAACCTTTTTTTTCTTATAAATACTGCAAAAAATAATATGATGAGATTCAGTTTTATATATGACAAAAATTGAGGTAATAGTTCATATTAGAAAGGGTACAAAAAGAAATCTTAGATCTCTTAAATTGAAATTAATCTGATCCCATAAATATATTATGAGTTTTTTATTTATTATCAATTAATTTTACGCTAAATATTTATTTAAAATTTAATCGAGTATATTTTCTGTTCCATAATAAATTTTTTATATTTATATGTGACATTTATCGTATAAAAAGTTTCGATTTTTCTTGCATTAATGATGTTAAAACTGAGGGTAAACTTAGCATATATATAAATATATAACAAAGCCCATCTAAAATCATATAAAAAAAATCTATTTTACTTACATTAATGATCTTTAAATTGAGGATAACCTTTGCATATTTATATATATATATAAGTAAAGATCCACTTACAACACTATTTTTTAGTCATTGATTAATATTTATCTAACTATTAATTATAAAATCAACCCATCATTAATTGTTTATTTATTTTTAATTTTCTTTCAACTGTTGGATAAATACTAATTAATGATAAAAAAATTATATAAATTTTAAATATTGTATACTAGTATAAGTAGATTTTCCATGTATATATATATATATATATATATATATATACACACACATATAAGTGTAACGAGGCCCATCTAAAATTTAACATATATTTGGTTAACATTTGATGAAATTTGAATGTTGTATACTTTAATTAGTTTCGGAAGTATTCTTGTATCACATATACAGGATTGAAAAAAATTGAACCAAATTGTTGGTCAGTTGGATCAATTGAATCAGAAATCAACGTTTTATTTGATCCAATAATCATAAAATCAGAGATTTTCCTAATTATATATTAAGTTCAAAAATAGGTTTAGGCAAAAATACGAAGTCTATCAAAAAATGAACTGAGTCTTGAGAGCCTATTTGGGCACATTTTCTAATTATATAATATATAACATATTATTTATATTTATATTTATAGATATTATGTACTTTAAATTGTATAAAGATTAAATATACATATAATATTATTTGTAAATATTAAAAAAAGGTTAAGTTGTCCATGGTTAAGAATTTAACAAAAGAACAAAATATATAAAACTACTAAATATTAAATAAAATAACATGTTTTTCCAAAACATTTAAAAAATAATATGATTGAGTCCAAATAGCTTGAATTATTTATTTATAAATATGACAATTATAAATAAAATTTGAAGTCTATATTTTTGGGTCAAGTCGAGCTATGACAAGTATATATAATATTAATATTCTAAGTAAGTCTATTCTAATCCATGAACTCTATATAGGACTAGCTTGTTTTCAATAGTTATCAATATCGATAATAACAATAGATACATATTAATTTTTTTAAATTAGTATAATATCAATATTTTACTAACATGTTTTGATTATATTACTTGTGAGATTATGTTAAATATTTACGAGAGTTTCTAACAAATGCTAATTAAAGGTAATGAAGTTGATGGAAAGATTTTTGACATCCAAAGCCATTTCCCTTAAACATCAAAACCTATTTTACCCCAACAAAACTAATAATAATAATAATTGTAAACGTAATAATCTTTAAATTTTTTTCAAAAAAAGATGTCTCATAAGAGAATGAGTGATCCTTTATTTATGAGTCACAGCTAAAGATCTATGGTTGTTTAATGTAAGATCATTAGACCCCTCAACATTGAGATTGAGAATTAAAATGATTTTCACAAATAGTATCAAATTGTTGAAGTTTTTTTTGGAAGGGCTCAACTATTGAAACCCCGAGAGCCTGCAAGGAAGAATGAAGAGAGGTAAGGGGGGACATTAGAGGTTTGATTTTCAAAACATGCTCCGATGCTTAAACCTTTCAATCATACTGTTACTTTATCACGTTTTCTCCTAAATACTGATTTAATCATCAAAGTCTGTCTCATAAGTTAAACCTCCGCGTCCCCATTTACCTCTCTTCATTCTTCTTTGCAGGTCCTCGAGCAGTTGAGCACTCCTACGAAAAAAAGAGACCTCAACAATAATAACAATGATAATCTTTGCGGAAAATAATATGTATAGCTCTAAAACTTAATGATTCTTAACTGTATTTTCCAGCATTTAATGCTGGAATTTCAGCCGCACAAAGTAATGCTAATACTTATTTTATTTATGATATTTATTTTATTGTTCGTAATTACTTTAATAAGATTATATATTCAAATAATATGGTCAATTTAGTTTTTAAATTTCAATAATGAAATTAAAATATTATCGTATATTATTTTTTATTGTATAACTAAATATTATATTTTAAATATATTTTAATTAGGATGTGACAATTTTCTAATCTCGTGTTAGTATGTTCTAAAAACTTCACTGAAAAATATTAGATTATTTTTCAATAAATTTACAATAATAGTGGAATGGGTCTTGATGTATTATAAGTACGATGTAAATATATGTTTAATAACGTCAATAAAACTAAACATACATCATAAAATTGAAAAAAAAAATTAGAATTTATTTGAAAAGGTTCGATTCATTCGTCCTTTTTTTAAGAGATGAAATTTTGCAAAAATGAATTCAATTTTCAATATTTATAAATTCTTTTTCTCTATCATTTCTCTAAGATTTTGAATTTTTTATCTGAAAAGTAAAAAAAATAATATAATAATGATTAAATCTGAATTAGAAAAAAAAATTCAAAATCTTCTTCTCTTCTCAGTTTAGCAATTTTATATCTATGGGAGAGTTGTCGATCGATCTTCAACTGCTTGAACAGCCTCAATAAATGAGGTTGTAATCAACCAAAACAACAAAAACAACAGCAACAACAACAA
>JAQSVH010000002.1:4768703-4786121 GCA_029448705.1 Adansonia digitata | reverse complement strand
AATATATTAAAATTTATATATTTATATAATATTTTAAATATAAATATGATGCATAAAAATAATATAAATAATGAATAATCGTATTTTTACGGTTTAAATCTACTAAGAGTTAGAAAATTTTTCCCACAAGTTGCAGCAAGCATAATTGTTATGAGCAATTTCTTTCTTTTCAATCTTTTCTTGTATGCGAGACATTGGACTAAATTGTACAATTTGTCATTTTGTTAATTGAGGTCGAAGAATTAAATTCATGCTGTTGTTTTTTTTTTTCTCTTATGGCCCATATGTATTATTACCAGTCAACCAATAGTTCTCAATATTACTTACCGAATCTGATTAGGTATATAAAGTTCGATCTGATTTGATTCGAATTCGATCAGAATCGGATGAGCAAAAATTCACTTAGTTGTCGTTATTAAATTTTGATTATGGATGTTACTATATGCTGCATTTGAAATAGACTTATTCAAATGTCGAGCTATCTATTCAATTTAAAAAGCTCGTCAGTTAAGATTACGTTTGTTAATTTGAATTGATATTTAATAATTAAAAATATTTTTTTAATTTAATTATAAAATATAAAAATATTAATATAAAAATATTTTTAATTATTTATTAATCATCAATAATAAATATAAATAATATAAATGGATCAGATCCAATCAAAAATGAAATCTAAACAAAAAAAATAAATTTTTTTTAGGAGACAGCTCGACGATGGATACCTTTACTTTGAAGTGTACGTAAGAGAAATGTAAACATGATTTCAATCAAAGTTCTATTCCTTCTCCTCGGCCAATGGGAAAAAGAAGGATGTGCAACTTGGTTTTGGACCTTTCGCCCTTTTGGTCCCAACCAAAAGAAAAAAATTAGGCTTAGACCAAAGGATATTTGCCTATTTGGGACTTGGAGGCCAGTTGTGACTACTTTAAGGATTCAAGAAACCTGGGAGGACGGGCAAACAGGCGTCGGAATTGAAATTCCGAAAAAACCAAAAAGAAATAAGAGAATAATGGCCGAAGAGAGTATAACTGTCGAAATATCCAAAAAGTGGCAGAGTTTTGGACCTGCTATTTTCGATTTGTGTCCGCCTATTTAACTGCGGGCCCTATTTGGGCCTTTAGCCCAGTTAGTATTGGTTACGACAAATATTGTTACCGTCAAAGGCAAAGCCTAATTGCTGCCTATCTTTAGCAAAAGGAAAAAGAATAAACAGTGGATGAAAAACAGATTACAGGATCCCAAATTATGAAACATAAGTCACACATTGTTTAATGGTAATCCAACAATCTTCTTAAGAACTTTGTTGAATTATTTGGTTAATAAGTTAAGCTAGCTATTGATTTTTTATTTATTTTTTACATGTTTCATATGGTTTAAAATCCAGTTAATATCAGTCATTGCATGCTAACAACAAAACCTTGCTGGACTGCAATTTTGTAATTCTAAAATTAGAATCTGTTTTTGTTTGATGATTTGCCAAATAGGCTAAGCTCAGCCTCAAAAACATCAACGGAATTTTGTTATTAGAGCAAACTACAGTCCATTCCAAATCTATGCATTTCAACAGAAACCAGAATAAGATTTTTGCCATTTACCAAGTTTGTCTTTAGATTTAAAAGGGGGGTGGGGGGGGGGGGGAGAAGGGCAATCCTTCCCTTTCGTGCTCGGGAATCTGCAGAGAAAATGGGCTGTGGTGAATCCAAAAACGTTGCCACCGGAAACACCATCAGTCGGAAGAGTTCGAGAGCAGGGTCCAGGACGGGGAAAACTTCGGAAGCCATTGAAGAAGAAACAACAAAAATTGATGGAACCACAAGCTCTTCGGTGCAAGATGAAGGCAAAAATGTCAATCAGGACTCCGGTGCAGCAGACAATTCCGGGGCTGTAATGGTTGATGGGAAAGACAATGCTGAAAGCCCAGAATTGAAGAGTAAAACAATGGGTGAAGAGACAAATGAAGAATCTGTGCGGGAAATAAAGCTCGTTGAAAATTCAAAGGATGAAACTAAAGAAGCTGCCATGGAGGATAAGAAACTAGATGAAATTGCATGGGAAGAAACCGTGAAGGATCAAAAAACTGATGAAGACAAAAAGGAAGAAACTGCAAGTGGTGTTTGAATCTTAACAAATGATGGCATTTACTTTGTTAACGATGCATGCTTCAATGGCAGTAATTCTTGTAAGATTCATTAACTGATTCGATTCCTTAATGTATGTTTCAGGAGAACCTGAAATTGCGAAGGAAGAAAGCTTGGTAAAAGAATCAGAAACTGCAGAAACTACCGAAGCTAAAGTTTCAACCCCAGTTGAGAAACAGGTATTAATTATTAAACCCAGTTTTTGTTCATAATATGAAACCTATGTTGCTCCATCTCTTCATTTCGCCGACACATTTTTAGACATGAGAATGGGATCATACCGTTATCTGACACATTGGAGTTCGAGTAACATAGTATTGAACAATTACAAATTTGATTTTTACAGCAAGAAAGACACCTGGAAGTACTCACAAGGGTTATTTTTATGTGGTTGCAGGAAGAAAAACCTGTTGTTTCACTAGCAGTCGAGGATATGAAGACAGAGTGAAACCATTAAAACAGTTTTTATCTTTATTCTATCAGATCGTTTTTTACACCTTCAGTTTCATGTATTAATATAGTGTTCTTCCTCAAAAGTCAAAACCCTGTTCAGAAAAAGAGAAAAAAACATGTATAATGCTATTAAGCTGTGGAAATTAACAATGATAATTGATCTTCTATGCTGATGTTTGTTTGGATTTATGGACATTGCTATTACGTAAATTTCAGCTGCAGCAATGAATCAAATGATTTAATTCTTCAGCATGTTAATAAATTGGAAAAGTTATAAAGTTACTTAAGTAATACATGAAGTTTAAACCGCAGATAAATTTACATGGTTAAAGAAACTTAAGCCCAACTTTGCAAGGTTGAATAGTCTCATAAGGTATATAAGTCACGTTCAGGAACAAGAGGTAGAGGAAAGTGGAACTTCTGACACTCCTCTCGACAGACGCCAAACAGGTAATTAACCGAACATAACAGGAAGGAAGCTAACACTAATACCGAATTAAAGAAGCTCAAAAGCTACTTTTTCAGGTGGAGAATCTAATAAGGTTTATAACTCGTATTCAAATATAAGAGGTAGAGCAATACGAGACTTTTGACTTCCATCGCTATCAAAATTTACATGGGAAAATAGGCTGAGCTACCGCAGGTTGGATCTTCAACAGAACTAGCTTAGCGATTTTTGTACTTCTTTTTCGTGTCAAAATTCTGTTTATAGTATTTTATATTTATATAAATTTTGATATGTTAATAATTCATATTATATAGATTTTTAAGGCATGTATTGATATAATGTTTTGATTATTTTATTATGTTTATAATCGTATCTAATACTACTAACTCTACTTAACCATCACGGAACCTGACAACTATATAAACCACACTTCCCAGTCCAAGGTTATATAAGCCACACCTACAAATAAGAGATATAGGTTAACAAACTTATCCAAGCCCTTCTTTGTATAATACTTCAATCAGACCGCAGTACTCTTACATGCATCAAACACTAGTCTATCCACCACACTTCTGATACAGAAAATTTAGGCATTTTAAAGTGTCGAACAACAGATCGTAAGCTCATCCGAATTTTGCATGTGTTAAATTGATTACAGACTTAAAGACGGGCCTTGTTTTGTATTTACAATTTTACATTCTCGTAATGCATTAACCATTAGCACCGTGAAACCCTAGAAGGTAAACCAAGACCTTCAAGAAAAGGATTTTGCAAAGATTAAACAATGAACAAATGAGGAAAAAAGCAACCCTGATTTGATGATGGGAATGGAGGAAGAAAGTCTTTTTGAACAACCATTCGAAACTTGCGACAACATTTCGTGTATACTAAGTAAAAAAAAAATTATAAATGTTAGAATTTAAATTTTAAATTTATTAAATATTATCGTTTAAGGATGACTGGATGAACTAATTGAACTAAGTTTTAGATTTTTTGTCTTAAATTGTATTCGGCACAAGTTTGATGTAACAAAAAGCAAAAGACTGCATTGTACCAGGCTGTCCAAACGTCATAACTTGCACATTCTTGGCTTCACGGTTGACCTGGGAAATAAGATCTTATTTCTCTCATCGACAAGCCTCGACAGCAACCAAGGAAATTAAAGTTCCTGGTTTCAACCAAGGAAAATTAACTCTAAAAAGATTTGGAAATCAAATTCATGTAGCAATCACGAAGGTTTCACGTTTACAACATGATGATAGAAACAAGAATAAATAACACATTTTCAGCTACATCAAGAAAGGATCTAAACTACCGTTAAGATAAAGTGCCCAAAAGGTAAGACAAGAACCCTACCATTGAATTGATCATAAAATATTTATTTTTAGTCAACCGAAATTATTTCAATTAATTCAATTGCTAATTGAATTTATCAAATTTTGAATTATTTTATCATCAATAAATTAAAATTATATTTTAAAATTTAAAATTTAAAATTTTTGCAATTCAAATAAATATAATTATCTAATAAATATTCAAATGTAAGTAAAAAGTATATATCAGATACGCATCGATATATAAGTATAGAAATATAATCTTTTAAATATATAAAAAATATAAAAATAAATAAATAAAAATATAAATTTAATTATAAAAAGTATTTAAATATTAATATAAAAAATAATATTTTAATAGATTTTCAAATAATAAAATAAATTTACAAATTTAGCTGACTCTAAATAAGAATTAAAAATATTTGGATTATAACATGACGTATGAATCCTTTATGCTGGTGACTTCCATGCAAACCCAACCCCAAGCGAGTAAATTCCATTCGCACCATGACTCGAGTTGGTGCATGCAAGGGTCCGAGCCCGGCAGCCAGCGGGTTAAGTAGGCGGGAAATCCTCGTTTCCGTGAATTTGGCGGGGAATACTTCGTTTGACACTCGATCCACTTCAAAATATTTAATCCCCACTTTCCAAAATCCGACGGCTACGAATTCACCAACTTTATTTCACTCGCGTTTTTATTCGTACCCACGTTTCGATACAAGTAGTCGGTTCGGTCTCTTTTTCTCCTAAAAGAAAAAGGAAAGAAGAAAAAAAAAACCTGGATCTGAGAAAGAGATGGCGAAATCGTCGAAGCCGGTGTCGTCAGATGAAGCCCTATCCAACGGCTCCAGTTCGGAAGAGGAGCAAATCAACGAGCAGATCAATGACGAGGGAGACGATGAAGAAGAGATCGAAGCCGTTGCTCGCTCCGCCTCCGATGCAGACGATGACTCCGCCCCTGATGAAAACGTCGATGAGGCTGACGAGGTAATTTTACTATTTTGCCCCCCTCCTAACGAGCGTTGGATCTAGTTTTTTGGTTGTTATTTATAGTTGGGGATTGCTACCGATTGAAAAGTTTTAGTTTTAAGCTTTTAGTTTTTACACACTTAGAATGAATTTTGTTTCTAGGGTTTTTAATAGGTTGCTACGAAGCTTAATTTAAACTTTATTGTTTATATTTAGATTTAATGATTTTTGATAGTTTTTTTCCCCTGAGTAGGATGAGTCTAACGGGGATGATCCAGAAATTAGTAAGCGTGAAAAGGAGAGGTTAAAAGAAATGCAGAAACTAAAGAAGCAGAAGATTCAGGAAATATTGGATGCTCAGAATGCTGCCATTGATGCTGATATGGTGGGTACTCTATAGAAAAGTTCACATTGATTTAATTTTAAGTGTAATTTATGGTTCAGCAATGCTTCGTTTAAATGGCAGAATAATAGGGGGCAGGGGCGTTTGAAGTATCTTTTGCAGCAAACGGAGTTGTTTGCTCATTTTGCTAAAGGTGACCAATCGTCATCACAAAAGAAGGTGAAAGGAAGGTACACAAATTTTTTTTGCCATTGATGTTGAAATTGATGATTTGTCTTGTTTGTGTTGTTTTACTGGTATTGCTGGTCGAAAGTGATGGATAGTGTTCTTTTATTTCTTTTGGATGATTTTCATTGTATTTGGAACTGTTTTATACCGTAGTTGTTTAGGCTTAGACCTTCTATGGTAACTGTTTGTTTAATGTAGGGGCCGTCATGCATCAAAGGTAACTGAAGAGGAAGAAGATGAAGAGTGTCTCAAGGAGGAAGAAGATGGTTTGTCTGGAAACACTCGATTGGTGACTCAGCCTTCTTGTAAGTTCTCTTTCTCCCTCTCTCTTAGACCCATCAGTTCGAGAACTCAGTTCAATTGGTTTCATTTATTTTTTATGCGTTCTTTACTTTTTTTTTTCGCCCTCCAGGTATTCAGGGAAAGATGAGGGACTACCAACTTGCTGGTTTAAACTGGCTTATACGACTGTATGAGAACGGTATAAATGGAATTCTTGCAGATGAAATGGTATGTGCAGTCGCTGTGGCTTTAAAGATTGTATATTGTTTAAGTTCATTGTTTAGGCTTGTTTTTAAGATCAAAATAAGTGGGGACATGAAATTAGCTGATGTTTTATTTACTAAATGTTTGAATTTAGGGACTGGGAAAAACTTTGCAAACTATTTCCTTAATGGGTTATCTGCATGAGTACCGTGGAATTACTGGCCCTCATATGGTTGTTGCTCCAAAATCAACTCTTGGTAACTGGATGAATGAAATACGTCGATTTTGCCCAGTCTTGCGAGCTGTAAAGTTTCTTGGCAATCCTGAGGAAAGAGTAAGTTTCTCAATGCATGCTTTTCTGATTGGTCTTTTTTTTCTCTTTATCATGATTCTTATGTCTTCTAACTTCTACAGAGATACATCCGTGAGGAGTTACTGGTTGCTGGGAAGTTTGATGTCTGTGTCACAAGTTTTGAAATGGCCATCAAGGAGAAGTCTGCCTTGCGTCGTTTTAGTTGGCGTTATATAATTATTGATGAAGCCCATCGAATCAAGAATGAGAATTCACTCCTTTCAAAAACAATGAGACTTTACAATACTAATTATCGTCTTCTTATTACGGGTACTCCACTTCAGGTATGCATTCAAATGTTCTTTGATATGGAAGTACTTACTGAGTTTTATATGTGTCACTTCATTCTTGATGCCTGCTTAATTGCACTATAAATGCCTATGTTATTTTCTGGTCCCAGACTTGCATTTGAGTTGAAAAGTTGGTCAAGCATGTATCCTCTTGGATCAATTTTAGTTGCCACCTGCATTGGTTTTTATGATTTTTACCTTTTAAAAAATTTCATTCCTTTTCATTTGTGGTTCTTATAAGCATGGACAATAGTGACAGACTGACAGTTTTTCTTGTATTGTTGATTACTTGAATAATTTTCATATTTCATTTTTCCATATATGTAGTAATGTTCGTATCTTTTTTGCGCAGAATAATCTCCATGAGCTGTGGTCTCTTCTTAACTTTTTGTTGCCAGAGATTTTTAGTTCAGCTGAAACTTTTGATGAGTGGTTTCAGATTTCTGGTGAAAATGACCAGCAGGAAGTTGTTCAACAACTACACAAGGCAAGTTAAAAATCTTATCTTTGTTCATGCCAGGCTGGTGGGTTTGAACAAATAAATAGTGTTCCTTGTCTGTGCATCCTTAGGTTCTTCGGCCATTTCTCCTTCGGAGATTGAAATCAGATGTCGAGAAAGGTTTGCCTCCCAAAAAGGAAACTATCTTGAAAGTAGGAATGTCCCAGATGCAGAAACAGTACTATAGGGCTTTGTTGCAAAAAGATCTAGAAGTTGTTAATGCTGGTGGAGAGCGTAAGCGCCTTCTGAACATAGCAATGCAGCTGCGTAAATGTTGTAATCACCCATATCTTTTCCAAGGAGCTGAACCGGGGCCTCCATATACTACAGGGGACCATCTTATAACCAATGCTGGTAAGTTTATTTCCTGAAAGATATAAAATCAATTGGTGTTGAATGAAAAGTGACCTTGCTGATTTATTTATAGGTAAAATGGTTCTCTTGGACAAGTTACTTCCGAAGCTGAAGGAGCGTGACTCTAGAGTTCTGATATTTTCACAAGTAATGTTGAGGGTTGCCTAAAATTTATCTATATGTTTATGGATGCCTTTGCAGTGGATGTGAATGTGTCAGTTATTGGTCTATACATTTTCACACTTTATTCTTCTAATTCAAGTTTGTTTACATCATTTACATTGTTACATGTCTTTATTTATTTTCTAAGTTTCTTATTTGTGATTTTGCTATGGGAATTTATTGTAATCAGATGACAAGGCTGCTGGATATTCTTGAAGATTATTTGATGTTTTGTGGGTACCAGTATTGCCGGATTGATGGTAATACAGGTGGAGAAGATCGTGATGCTTCCATTGAAGCCTTTAATAAGCCAGGAAGTGAGAAATTTGTTTTCTTGTTATCAACTAGAGCTGGAGGCCTTGGTATTAATCTTGCTACGGCAGATGTTGTCATCCTTTATGATAGTGACTGGTGAGCATCTACCTCTATTTATTATTTTGTTTACTCCTTGCTGGATATGTGATATTAGGGGGATGCTGCAGGAACCCACAAGTTGATTTGCAAGCACAAGATCGTGCACATAGGATTGGTCAAAAGAAGGAAGTTCAAGTGTTCCGCTTTTGCACGGAGGTTTGAAAATTGTCTTCGTCTGCTAGTTGAGGAGTTAGCCTAAGCTAGGGTAGACTTATTTGTTTGTTTATTATGAAACAGTACACCATCGAGGAAAAAGTGATTGAGAGGGCCTATAAAAAGCTTGCCCTGGATGCTCTGGTTATCCAACAAGGACGATTAGCAGAGCAGAAGAGTAAGAAACTTCTTTGCAGTACAATTGTTTTGCTTGATTCAATAATTTTTTTTAGCCTGTATCTGTAGCATTTCAATAATTTCTTGTTTTATACAGCTGTTAACAAAGATGAGTTGCTTCAAATGGTGAGGTTTGGTGCTGAAATGGTCTTCAGTTCCAAGGATAGCACAATTACTGATGAAGACATTGATAGAATCATTGCCAAAGGAGAAGCAGCGACAGCTGAACTTGATGCAAAGATGAAGAAATTTACAGAGGATGCAATTAAATTTAAGATGGATGACAGTATGCCTCTCTTGATCTTATTTTTTTTGTTTTGGAATTTATCATCCTATATAAACAATCATTTTTTTAGCCATTGACATTGTTCTGTCTCTGTAGCTGCTGAATTGTATGATTTTGATGATGACAAGGTATACTCATCCCTCCTTTTTTTCCCCTAATCTTTCTGTTTGGTGTTTGCTAAGTCTAGTGTTTAACAGTGCCTTTTATTAAAGTTGGTGCTTTTGTTTTCTTCTTGATAAAGGATGAGAACAAGTTTGACTTTAAGAAAATTGTAAGTGAAAATTGGATTGAACCACCAAAAAGAGAGCGGAAGCGGAAGTAAGTTGGTTACTTTAGCATTTCACTTAATTTTTGCATTATTTATGTTTTACACTATTTGACTTGTATTTCTCATTCCTTTTAATCAGTTACTCAGAATCTGAGTACTTTAAACAAACTATGCGCCAATGTGCTCCAGCAAAACCTAAGGAGCCTCGAATTCCTCGCATGCCTCAACTGTATGCCATTTCTCAAACTAATGTTTCTTAAATAGTATGTGTTAGATATTGTAGCTAATAAAAACATTGACATTTTTCAGACACGATTTCCAATTTTTTAACACTCAGAGGCTAAGTGAGTTGTATGAGAAAGAAGTACGCTATCTCATGGTATGTATGATATGCGCAAATAGCAATTTTATCGTTTCCTTTGGGTTGATATTGGTTATGAGTTATTTCCTGATTGGATTTTTTTCAATTAAATCAGCAAACACATCAGAAGAATCAGGTAAAAGACACGATTGATGTGGATGAACCTGAAGGTATTTTCCTTTTGCCGTATAACCTGTTGCTCTATGGTTCCCAATCTTCGTTATGCCCTTTTGACTAAGTCTCATTTATTTAGAAGGGGGAGATCCGTTAACTGCTGAAGAGTTGGAAGAAAAGGAGCGACTATTAGAAGAGGTGAGTGGGATGTGGTCTGGTGTGCTATGTTTTTATTTATTGGCTGGCGTTACTCAGACTTTGTTTTTTTTGGTGCATTAGGGATTTTCTTCATGGAGTAGAAGAGATTTCAATACTTTCATTAGAGCTTGTGAGAAGTATGGACGAAATGATATAAAAAATATTGCTTCAGAAATGGAAGGGAAAACTGAGGAGGAAGTTGAAAGATATGCTAAAGTTTTTAAGGAACGCTATAAGGAATTAAATGGTAAATGATCTCCAGTATCATTTTATTGTTGCCTTGTTTGGGTAGGTTTCAAGTGCTCATACTTGTTTCTCTAGATATAATCTTGTGTATTAAAATTTACCAATTTTTAAGTATGTTTTTTGAGGAGCTTGATTAAATACGATTGAAGTATATGCATGCATGTGAAAATATATGATACATTGATCATAGAATAGTGTTGATCGGTTGAACAAGTTCTGGTAGCTGGTTCTGAACAAAGCTTTTTATTCTACATTAATTTTTGGATTTTTTTAATGCAGATTATGATAGGATAATTAAGAACATTGAACGTGGAGAGGCCAGAATTTCTAGAAAAGATGAGATCATGAAAGCAATTGGCAAGAAATTGGATCGGTACAAGAATCCATGGCTAGAAATGAAGATCCAGTATGGTCAGAACAAGGGGAAGCTCTACAATGAAGAATGTGATCGGTTCATGGTGTGTCTCTAAATCTTTTTTACCGTACAGGATATTTGGATCCAACTTAATCTTGTTTTTTTTCTAATATTATACCTTTTGCATCATATGTAAACAGATATGCATGGTTCACAAGCTTGGTTATGGGAATTGGGAGGAGTTGAAGGCAGCATTTCGTACTTCACCCTTGTTTCGATTTGATTGGTTTGTGAAGTCACGGACAACTCAAGAGCTGGCAAGGAGATGTGATACCCTCATCCGATTGGTTGAGAAGGAAAACCAAGAATATGATGAGAGGGAGCGACAAGCCCGCAAGGAAAAGAAACTTGCCAAGGTTCTGCACATTTTTACCTTATCTGCTCTACCAAAATGCCAATTGTGCAGTACATGCACAAGTCAAATGCTCGTTGCGAGCCATCATTGTTTGTTTACTTCATTTAGAATTTTATGTATTTCTTTGGTTTATTAGGTTTTTATTCTAGTTGGGTCTTCTTATCATGATCCTTATCTTACATTGCATATATATTTCAGAACATGACACCGTCGAAGCGTGGTGGGAGGCAGCCAACTGAGAGTCCGAGTCAACTAAAGAAACGGAAGCAGCTATCGATGGATGATTATGTGATCTCGGTTGGTTACATACTGAAATCTGAGAATTTTATTGATAATTTTTGTCTTTCAATATTTTTCTTATTGAAGTGGTACTTTGTGTCCTATATTTTGCAGGGTAAAAAGAGGAAGTGACATGAGTGATGTGAACTACAAATTTTGGGTTTCAAAGCCTCTTCTGCTATTTTTGAGTTTTAAGCACAAAAATATCACGATGAGGAGTTGGGCTGTAGTTCGCATTTGCATTTGGTGTTATGGGACTGTTCGAGAATTGGGCGGAAGTACTAATCATATTATTATTAATGCATTAGGTTAGGTTATGAAAGTTGTATAAATGAGTATACTATCTATAGGTTAATCGCTAGGGATTTTTAAGAGCAATCTCCGTGCTTTTATTATCCATTTGTATTTGACTATTCTTACTGGATTTTATCATCGGATTGGCATGGCTTGGCTACCGTTGGGATGAAAGCCGTGGCCTTTACAACTATGATCATTTTTCTCAATTTTTTTTTTAAACAATTACATGAAGTGTAAGATGTTTTTTTTTTTTTTGAATTAAAAGGGATTTTAAATGTGGCTTACTCAACAGGTTTGAGTTAAACTAAAATGGAATCTTGGCTTACTGAAAAATGAAGGTTTTTCTTTTGAATGCTCACTTAACATTTATACTTATCCCTTTATTCCGTTATCAAAACATGAAAATTTGATTATATTTAATATATTTTTATGTTATAATTGTATTTTGATAAATTTATAATGTATTTTTGACACTTATGCTTTGTATCTGTTTTTTTTTTTCTTCTTTATGCTAATTTTTTGGTATTATGTTATGGTTCAACATTGACAGGTAGAATTTTAGCTTTCCATTGTTAAAATAATATCATGAAACCTCAATTGTATAAAAGCTGAAGCCAGGAACGACTCAAAATCCAAACACGAACTGTACCACCCAGTACAAAAGATATAACACCAATGACAGACATCCAAAGTTGACAAAACCTAACCCATGTTTTACCCCACAAACAACACAAATCATATTAATGGGGGTTCAAAAATTACACATCTTCCTAACATCTCCTCCTGGAAAATTTATCCCATAACAAACCCCCCCCCCCCCCCCACAAAAAAAAAAGAAAAAGAAAAAAAAACTAAATACATAGATTAACATGTTGCATACAACATTTTTTTTAACCTGCGAATGCCCCAAATAAATTAACTGCTCAACGATCCCCTCAAGGTTTTCCTGGGTAGAGATGGAGATTTACAGTAAATGATGGTGGTCTATATCTTTCAAGGTTGTCTTCTTTTCCGTTTACGGCCCTTAAAATAATAGGAACATGTTTTCACTCGAAAGAGCCAAAATAAAGTGTATTAGTAGTTTCGGCAAGCATCAGTCATTTGTACCATCGAAGCTATCCATTGCATTCGCCCGTTTTTTCTCCCTCCAATTCTCACCCCATACTTTAGCCTCTGCAACAGCACGTTGTCTATCAAGATCACGATTACGTGGAGTTTCCCTTGCTCTCACAGCATTCAGAGGGCTTTCTCTATGAGATTCTTGTTGAAGTTCTGAATCATCCAAACCCCATTTTCTCCCCGACCCCCCACCAGTTTCACTCCTACCTAACTCTGCCCCCGTGCTCAATTCCCTGCCATGATTCCGCTTCCTGTAATCAGGAGAATTTCTATAGGTGGAAGGGGAACCATGCTGTCCACGGTCATCGGGGCTGTCCAGACCATCTGCCATACTCCTTCGATCATCTCTGGGAGTTGATGGACCGACTCGGTTGCTTTGATTGCCAGGCGCATTGGGGTCATAGGTTTGCGAGGCTAAATATGTAAGGGCTGTCACAACATCGCCTATTAGAGGCCTTGTAGCAGCTTGTTCCTGTAAACACATTGCTGCAACTGCAAGAGCTTGGTACAATCCTCTTATCGGATAACGGCCTTGCAGTAGTGGGTCAGCCATTTTTGGAAACTTCCTACGATCTTTGAAAAGTGGTCGTGCCTACAAACCACCATTTCCACAAAGTGACAGCAGTAATAAATAAAATATAACAATCATTCTCCATTAGCATAAATTTGAAAGAAAACTAGTATGCTGGAAATATTGGCAGGGTGGGAGAGAAAAGATACTTACCCATGCAACAAGATTCCGCTCTCCGGGAGCACGCGCATTATCAATGGCCTTGCGCCCTGTGATAAGCTCAAGAAAGACCACTCCAAAACTATAGACATCGGATTTTAGAGTGAGCTGGCCAGTCATTGCATATTCCGGAGCACAATAACCATAAGTGCCCATCACACGTGTGGACACGTGTGTTTTATCACCAACAGGACCCAGTTTTGCAAGCCCGAAATCTGATAATTTAGGGTGATAGCCTTCATCAAGAAGGATGTTCGAGGATTTTAAGTCCCTGTATATAACAGGAGGATTAGCTCTATCATGCAAGTATTCCAATCCCTTGGCCGCACCAGCCGCAATCTTCATTCGGGTATTCCAGTCCAGAGGTTCTTTGTCAGGTGGGAGATCTGAAAAAAAAAAAAAAATTTAGAACAAGGTAATCATTGCAGTCTGCCAAAAGTGTGATTCTCTAATTCTAACTTGATGACATTAATAAAATGAGCGTGAAATAAGCTGGCGAATAGAATACAGCTAATGTTGAGGGCTACCTTATATGCAAACACAATTTAAAGGTCAATACTCATGATGTATGTCAATTAAAAAACCCAATTCAACAGCGTAGTTTCAAGGACGAGATGATTTCACATTGATCGCTGACTAATAGGACTCTGATGTCTAGCTAGACTGTGTTGCTCTGACTTTTCACTTTTTTTTTGAAGTACTTGTGTCCGACATCCGTGTTTGACACATTTTAGGACATGGGTATATGTATATGACCCTCCAAGGACTCTCCAAATACATGGAAAAACTTAGAAAAAATTAAACATACCCGTATCCGATACTCACCCCCGAGTCTTGAGTCACATAGCTTAGAGATATTTTAATTCATGAGTATATGTTTATTCTTGCAATAATAACATCACAGAGAGATTCTCATAATAACAAGTGAAGTTAGATTTCATCTTTATTTTTTTGTTCACGCTCAGAGAGTTTTAGCATAAATGTTTAAGGCTTCTGGAAAAAATGATGCTGCTGTAGGAAGCTGCCTAGTAATTCAGTTGCTTTATTTGCATATCACCGAGAAATTTTCTTTGGAAGCAAAACTTGATAAATAACAAACAAGAGCGAGCTAACAGACTAATCAAAGCAGAAGTTTTGCAGATACAGAGAGAGAGGTTTGTTTCTCCAAAAGGGACCCATACTTTGTTTCTTAAGATCCAATAAATTCCTGCAGAAGCCATTGTCTCTCTTTTTCTCCATATTACAACTAAATAAGAACCTTGTTGGGCAAAATGTAAGTCAACCTTTTACTTTTGAAGACTTATACCCGGTTTGGAACACAAATAATCTAGGTTTCTGCCACAAGCAAAGATGCATACCACCCAATACCTAAAAAGCACACACATGGAGACACTCCCAGCACACAGCCGGACATATCAGCTCACACTATCATATAAACTCGTTACCTTTGCTGGCCGTCTAGCATTTGCATAGACATAGATTAACATAATCGACCATGTCTTGGTTGACAAATCCCAAAATTTCATTTTACCATAACATTAGACAAAAGATTAAAGACAAAAGCAGGAGAGGGGGGAAGCAATCATTTTTATTTAAGGCAAGCCATAAATTGAAATTCATATTTAGCAAATTTAGCAATTGTGTCAAACACTATGTACCAAAATTCAGCCTCAACCTAACAGCCAGGCAGTGCTTTGAATTATACTAAAAATCTTTTGGAGACCTTAAAACGGGGTTAAGAGACCAGGCACCAAAGCAATAGAATGGCGGGTCATATATTGTCTAGTAGCATAGATGAAGCTAAAAGCAATCAACAACAGACCTTTTGCTCAGTGAAACAAAAACAATTCAGTCTTCCTATACTACAATTCTACAAATCTTGCTATCTTATTCTACAAGGCATTAACTCTTCATCAACTGTTAAAGGACCTCTATAGAAGGAATTATTGCTATACCAAAGTCATTCCAATGCTGCTTCGTCGCAAATAACTCGGTAATTATGGCTACAAACCTTCTATCGCAATTTACTCGATTGAAATATTTTAGCTCCAGAAGACAGGCAAAAGCAAACATGCAGATTCACTGACATGGAAGTACTTTATAATTAATCCCGAGGATATGAGTTGGTTTTCAAGTTGACTGTGCAATCAAACCAAAAGCTAGAGGACAAGTGTCATGAACACCGAAAGACTGGCACCCTTACCGTGTAAGTGATCCTCTAGTGACCCTAAAGGCATAAACTCATAGACGAGAAGGCGTTGGTCCCCATCGGCACAATAACCAATCAAGTTGACGAGGTTTGGGTGGTGTAAGAGGCTAAGCATGAGAACTTCAACAAGAAATTCTCTATTTCCCTGAAGGCCGTTTCTATCAAGCTGTTTGACAGCAACTATCTGCAAACATAAAACAATTATTAAAGAAGAGATTAAACCACATAATTCACATTCTTCGCACCTATAATTAAAAATAAACAGTAAAAACTTATAAAGCTTCCCTATGAGCATTATTAACATCTCTAGGATCCCAAGTCTATAGATAAAGCAAGCAACTCAAGTGCAATCACATAAGAAAATGTTAAAAACACAGAATTATTGACATCTACTTCAAGTATCTGTTACAGACCTGTCCTGTACTCTCCAAGCGGCCCTTATAAACACGTCCAAACCCCCCTTCTCCCAATAGACATTCTGGCCTAAAGTTCTTCGTGGCAGCGGCAAGCTCTCGAAAGGTAAATGTTTGTGCTGCAATATTTGTTGCTGGTCCATCTTTAGGTACTACTGGTTCCTTCTTAGGATCAGAACCACTCCGAGATTTTGATTTATCTGTTCAAAGAAGTGAATCAGATATATTGTAGAAGACGAAAGAAGGAAAATAAAGAACAATAGAATTATTACAATTAAAAGGGTCATATTCCAGTAATTGTAGCATAAACTGAACACAACTGCTCACAGCAAGGTTAAACTTGCAACCGCTATAAAAACTAGGTCGCATAGAAATGGGATGCACCCTTTTATAACTTTAGAATTGTGTAATACGCTTCTTCAACAGAATACTAAACTTGATTCTCTTGCACATAAAACTAATCACAATAGTGAATTCCCGGATGATTGTATATAATTCGAAATTTATTACTTTGAAGCTGCATTTTATAATCTAAGTGGAAGAAGAAAACTTCTCAAGCAAAGGTTTTTAGTTTTTTACCCTTTATTCAACTAAATTCTATATCATTTGTAGGATCATTCCAAATTCTCAGTTAAAATGCATTTGCTAGCATTTAGTCTATGTTAGCTTAACGATTGTCGATGAACAAGAATCTACAAGAAAATGAGAAAATCTGGGTTCCTACACCTAAGTGCACATCTCCAAATAACTCCTTAGGTGGGTAGAATTCCAACTAGTTTACCAACAAAAGAATCACAACCTAATAATTCATCAAAGAGCAACAACACTCAAAGCTAAAATATAGATAAATTGATAAAACATCTAAACCAATCAAATAATTCTAAAACAAACATAGATGTATCAGATCAAACTAGCAACATATTCTATGAGCTACACGTCATCAAAAACCTGAAAACAAACCCCAAGAAAAACACAGATACTCAACTTACTCCAGCTGATGCCTCATCAACAAACTAAGACAACAGAGGAAAACAGAGTAAAATTTGGCTAAGAAAAAGAAAACATTTTACCTGAATTAACTCTATTAACATGATGAGACTGTCCAACTGAGCCGTCTTTAGTTGAATCTTTCTTGCTCAGTTCTTTCACGGTGCCCCCACCATTACTGACTTCCTTGTTTGATGATCCAAAACAAGGAAAACACCCACCCATAATCAAAATCCAAATATCAAACAAAAACCCAAAACTAAAAACCCAAAATTTAAGACAATTCTTCAACAATTTCTCTAACCATCCTCACTTTCACACTTTTCACAAAAAACCCA
>JAQSVH010000002.1:4700978-4737979 GCA_029448705.1 Adansonia digitata | reverse complement strand
AAGAAGATAACAACTCCCACAAAATTAAATCAGTGGAAAGTTGACTGCGAAGTTGCAGTCATGGAAAGTGGGGTTGGCCCTAGAAACGGTGTTAAGATTTTTTAATTTTATATAATATATATATATGTATATATTATTTTATCCTCTAAGAAGGTTTAACTAGGGCAAAATTCAAAACAATCATTCGACGTATAGATATTAGGGTTTTTTTGTTGCAAAGTTGCTCTCCTAACTAGATTGGCAGAATCAAAATAAGTTAATTTTAAGTTCAACTGCCCCCTTTCATGCTTAATTTTGCAACTAATTAAACTGTCTACATATTCTTATATATATTTTTATATATAAAGGAATTTTTAGAAGGTATAGCCAACAAATAGTTTAATATGCTGCTAAACAGTTTAAAAACTGTTTTTTTTTTAATCTATAACCGACCATTTATTGATATGTAAATGAGGATTATGGATAATAAGAAAAAGATTTTGAAGATAAGAACAAGGGCTTGTTTTGATTTCCTTAACTCAGCAATGGACTTCAAAACTGAATGATTCTGGTAAGCTCAACAAGAAAAGAAAAAAAATAAAATAAAATAAAAACCATTCGTTAAACGGTTTTTCGCCATTGTTTTATGCTTTACCATGTGAAAGCAAACTAAACTATCCATCAATAATTAATAAATCAATTTGATTATTTTTATCAAACCTATTTCTTATTATTAATTAGGTCTTCCTTTAATTGTTTATGTTCTAAGATTCTCTTTGATACATATATATATATATATGTATAAGTAGCCTGGAGATTAAATTAAGTAGAAATAGTTTTACCACAATATCACGAGTCCATTTCACAAATCTTATAAATTAATAATGTGCAATTTAAGAAGTAGAAAAATGGACATATAGAATGTTCTTATTAGTTCATAATTCGAAAATAATTAACTAATTCATCGATTGGTTTTTAATTTATTGCTAATTATTAATAATAAAAAATTATTATTATTATTTTTTTTAAATCAATATAATTTGGTCAATACGAGATTCTCGTGAATATTATAGAACTTAATTCCATGCTCCTACTGACCTATGATATTGTTGATAAATAATATATATGATTAATGTAATTTGATCAAATTCAATGCGAGAATCTCGTGAAATATTATAGAACTTAATGCTCCTACCTAGCTATGATATTGTTAATACATCAGATATATATATATATATATATACCCAAGTCGGCATTTATTGGGTGTTGTTTTTTTTAATTAATTTTATTAATTAAATAAACATTACTTGCTATAAAGAATAATAATATTCTTGTGTGTAACAATATTTTCTTCATGGCATGTCATAGGTTATGATTCCGATTCTAGATTAGTGTTGACGAATTAATCCACTAATAGCAGTGTTCTAAGGGAAAAACTTTCTTTCCTTATGATTACGTATCACGAAACAAATTGTAGATTCTAACCAACCACTTATTCCTTTGCCCTCATTTTATTCACATAATTTCTCTTAATTTAAAGGATAAAGTTATCAAAACTATATACTAATTAGATAAAAGAAAAGATTACGAATGCTGAAAGTAACTGTGTGTAAATCAATTGGCTTGAATTTTGGGATTCAGAAATCTCTTAAGCTCTTAATTACAAACAAAAATGAGAAACATGAGAACGGAGAGGAGGGTTATTAAAATCCGTTACCGTTAAAGCCAAACAATGGGCTATTTGAAATGGAACGGGAAAGGAAACGCCTCGGCGCAGATTGCGGCAATGGGAAAGTTAGCAATGTGAATGAGGGGAGTCGGGGCTTTTGGGATTCGAACATTTGCATTTGCGTTTGTAATCGCATTTGCAATGTGAACAAGGGCAGTCGGGGTTTTTAAGTAATGAAAACAAAAAAGGCAGCAGCAGCCAGTGGCGCCTGATAACCGCGAAGTCAAAGTCAACAATTTTAAAGCTAAAACGCGTCTTTCTGCGTAATTCTAATACAACCAGACAAAATCACTTTAATTACAGCAATAGCCACCCACGAACAAAATCACCTTCGCCTTGCGTTGCGTGTACACGCCTCTTTGTTTATTTCTTTCTATTTTATTATTTTATGCCCTAAATCATCCATAATTAAAATTATCTAATAAAATTCAATTTAAAATAAAGAAAAGTTAATGATGGAATTCAATTAAACAAAAATAAATAAAGTGGAAAAACTCAAGATTTAATTAAATAATAATAATAATAAATTAACTTTTAATCTTAAAATATAAAAAAATATCAATTAAAATAAAATATAATGAGGAATTTCAATATCTAATCATAGTATGCTGATTAATTTACTTTTAATTCCAAAAATATACAATTCTTTTTTTTTTTATGTATTTTACAATATTTTTCCACTTATTTGGGGCACTATTTTTGTTGTACCTTTGGAAGTATAAATAAATGAAAAGTGAAAACAATGCTAATAGTATGTAATATGTTAGAATAGATAAATAAATGAAATTACAAGTTTGAATTAAAGCTTATGAGCATTTATTATTTAGCTCAATTGAATGTAATTAACAATGTAATTCCTTACAACTTCTTAAAAGAAGGATCAAAATCTCCTTTCCCCGTATATATATATATATATATATATAAACTTTCTGAGTCCTAAAAATATGCTCTTCTTTCCAATGTGAAACAAGGAGATGCTGTTAATCAGTAGCCATTTTTGTTTTTTCTGCCCTACACTTATCTGATAAAACAAATATATATATATATAATATGGAAAAGGGTGTTTCCAGTGTCTTTCCCACTACAAGAATTCCCGCGTCCGTTACAGCTCAGAAATACCTATTTAATTATTCTTGCGGTGATTGATTATTAATTTTGTTTGGTCTAAAACAGGGTTCAAAATACAATTTAACTACTATTTTTTTTTTATCTAAATCATCAATGAAAAGGTCTGATCTTTCGGAAAGTTGCAGAAAAAAACTCTTAACTAGTGAAGACTGTGGCCACAGAGGAAGTCCAACAAATATATACATATATATATATATATTAAAGATCAGAAGTCTTATAGAAAGAAGATCTACTCGGATTTTACAATCTAAATCATATTTCATAGTCTAAACGCATTTCATTTTTTAACAATCACATGGTGTCTTTAAGTTTTGCTTGGATTTATTTTTTTTCCCTCCATATGATTTTAAGGGTGTATTTTCTCGTAACGATATATATACATTTTGAGTTTTGCCTGTAAAGTGCTTCTTTTACCCGGATTTAATGAAAAATGGGAACTCCCCTTTTTACTAATTACACTAATCTTTATTGGGTTAATCCTAATCTTTAGAGATATATATATATCTATATAAATATATAAAGAGTAAATAGTTGATTCAGCTGACAAAATGCACAGTGTCAAGCCACTTGATAAACGAACGGCAATTTTGGGAATGGGACCAGTATTTAATATTTATGGGCCAGGTTTCAGGGGTCAACCAAGCGTGAAAACGAAACCAATGGCTGCTTGTGCAGTGGACATTTTTCAACTTCACGGTCGTTGTCAAATTCAAGCATTTTTTTTTTAAATCAGGTTCAACCTTGGAAGAAGTTTTTAAGAAATAGTTACTAGTAGATAGGAGCAGCTGCCTGGGCCAGGAGGCCATTTAATGCCCATAGAAACAATAGTTTCAATGTCCTTTTACACCGATTGTATGTCGGGAAGATTGAACATATTTTCCCTTGTTTCAGGTTTTTTTTTTTTTTAATCTTGAAACATGGCAAGAGATAGATTTGGATGATATAGATAAGAGTTTCCCAATTCAGAATGTGTTCTTTTGCAAAACAAAGCCAAAATTTTAAAACCAAGAACTACAGACTGATATACAATTTTGCGGGCTGATGAGCAACTTGTGAACAACTGGACATGGATTGCCCATTTCCCAAGAGTATGAATTATTGGCCTGCAAATATTTAGGATCCCTTTTTGCATCTTCTAAAAGCAAACTTGAATTTCACGCATAAGCATATGAATTATTAAAAGCTTTTTGAAGCCCAGATCTCTTGCAAAAAAAGCACATCCTTTTTTATCAAACTGACACCTCGAAGGTTTTTCAAGTTCAAATATTTGTTAAAAACTTAAGGATTAAGTTCTCTTATTAGTCGGATTTAGATTAATATCAATTCGGAGAATGAGTTCAGTTACTTGAATTTAGGTAAATATAAACATATGAGAGATCGTTCCATCGTATTCGTGTGGACTGGTAACAAGCATGAACTGATAAAGCCACCGGTTTCTGGATCTGGAACTATGGAGTGATATACCCATATGGTAATAGATGAAAGGGAGGGAAAAGAAAAAAAAAAGACTTTTGACATTTTCTGTGATAAGCAATCAAACACCTAGTCAATTAACTTTAAAATCTTCCAAATTTCACAATGCTTTGATGCCACCGACATGGTTGGGTCAAAACCGGTCCCGGTTGGAAGCAGCAGTCTGCAAGCAGGCAAGCAGAATCCATGGTTCAAACTTCCGCTTCATGCCAAGAAATAGAAAAAAAAAAAACAATATACATATATATATATATATATCAAAAACGCAGTCTGAATCTGACACAAAGGACTCTGATTTGAAGATATAATACTTGATTCAATCGAGACCCCAGAATTCGTAGCTTCTATTACCATTGGCTGACAATGACATGATCATATAATACGGCCTAGCAGCTTTTTTAGGAACGCTATAAGGTGTTACTGACATCATTTAAGACGCTGTCAAACTGTAGTGGTCAAGATTTGCCGACAGTCTCTTTCACATTTAAATCAGGTCCCCCTAACCGAGTTTCAAATTTGAACCAAAAAGAGTACCGCTGCAAAAACACGTGGATTCAAAACCAACAGCACAAATTTCAAGTGAGATGAATGCGGTCGAATTACATGAAAAGAATTCCTGACAAACGAGTATCAAGGAACGGTATTCTTAGTTCATGAATCTTTAGCTGCGGCAGTAACAGCAGCTTGACGGATCCTTCGTTGATGAACATCCCAATTATACACACAAGCAATAGTTACCTGGGCAATGGGTGCTAAAATCAATCAAGAACTACCAAACCGACATATATTGAAGATGCGTAACACTTATACTAAGCAGGCATTGAGCATGATAAAGGGAGACGAGCTAAATATCATATTTACTTTCCATCCATTTCAATTAACAGAACTTAATAATTTGGCACCTCATGGATTGAAACTATGTTTTCCACATATTCGATGACTGTTCTTCTTATGCCAATCAAAGCGGGATGTAGGAGTTAGCATGCTTGTAGACATTTTTGGCTCCTTAAATCACCATTAGGACCCACTACGAAAAGAAAGAGACTCATATTATAGGACAATAAATGTTACCGGAGTTATTGTTACTTGATCCCTCAAGAACTGTAAATCAGATATAAGAACTTCTAAACTTGCTTTAGCGTTTTCCGAGTTATTTTTTAGTAGGGTAGCGGCCTGCATACAAAGTTATAGAATAACTCAGTCTTGCGCAGTTAATGCACACAAACAGTAAGAATCCAAGTTGTAACTATCGCACCTCTCCGCATGAATATTCCAACATGACATTTGCTCCCAGCCATAAACAAACCGAATCATTATCCTCAATGTGAGCCCGTGAATATATGCCTTCAGAGACTTCAAAATCAGCAATGAGAGCCTGTATAAGCCAAAAATAACATTATACATCATTAGCACATATTCTGAACATTTACGCGACAAAGAAGCCTAAATTTCTCAGCTTCAAGCTTGTATGTACAACAAGCATGTCACTATAAGGTTTGAGCACTTCACGCCTAATCAAGCACTATACGAATGTCTTAACATTTAGAACCCCCAATTCCAAAGTAAAATTATGCCTACTTCAGCATTTCATGCAAGAAAGGCCCTAGCAGATCACAAGATTAACACGTTTAGACACCAGAAATTCTCATACCATGTCAATGCAGAAGTTCAGAAAGACAGAACGGTCCATCATCTTGCAAAATGATCCTGGTTAGCCTTTTCAATAAAATCAAATGGTAATGCAGAAGCAGGCAAGCCGCTCTCCCTACATTCCATGCAGAACAAGAAGGGCCAGGGTCAAGCGACCACTGTCTACTCTCCTGATTACCAATATATTGCTCTAAATGATTCAGGGTCATAAAAGGTGCCAGAAGGGTCCAAAAAGTTATGATTTCCTTAAAAAACCTGATAAGACCAACCTATGGAACAAATTATGAACCCGGCAGTAACACCATAAATTGCTACTCAGGTTATGGCACAAGATAGATAGTAGTAAAGAAAACTAATGAGTTTCATCAAAACAAAAACTTCTTTAAACCGAAGAACCACGATACAAAAAGGTCAAGCTCCATAGAAACACAAACCTCACCAGTACTTTTCTTAGCTTGTAAAGTGGCAACCACATCCAAGCATTTCTCAATATCAGGGATTTTTGCCCGATGACCAATAATAATACTTCAAAACCTTTTCCACATGTCAAAAGAGAAGCAATATCTATAAGCAATATAAATTAGGGCCGAATGAGAATGTCTAGCCCTGATGAATCTTTGGCAGGGAAATGAACATAGATTAACCCCGCATAAATTAGAAAGTAATCTAAACATGGTACGCAATTGCATTCAGTATATACAGAAAAAAATTGTACGTGCTTTCCCTTAGCTTAAGCATATAGAAAAAAAATACAACTAGCGAGGCAGATTCTAAGATGTTAGCATGGTGAGTTCTTTGCAATTACATCAAGCTTTTAAAAAAGGGCCATCAAAAGAGAAATTACGTGTATCAGCACAAGGGTGCAACTTGATTTTGTCTGGCTTCATTTCTCTTCCTATGAAAAAAAACAAGCATTTTCCCAGGTAAACAAATTCACTGCACATTACCATGAACCCCATAGATGGAGTTTACAGGAGAGAACAATTTTGTTGGAATATCTCTAACTTCAACTTTTAAGACCAATTACTGATCAAATAAAAACCAACAGCCATTTTTACTTCTAACCATACATCTATGCTCAACAACAAGTGTTTGGACCATGATTGGTTTACAAATGATCTAGTTTCACAAATCACTATTGTCTACACAACAAGCACAATCAAATGCACAGAAATGAAACAGAAATCCACATTTTGACAAGTAAAAGCTAAGTAAAAAAACGAATAATACCTAAAAAGATATTAAGTAAAAGGAATTGAAACCAAAACAATACCTGAAGATATCGTTGCTGAGCAAGACGTTTCATCTCAACCAACTTATACTGCTGAAGCCAGCAAATTCAACAACATATACCAAGTCGAAAACTGTTCAATCCCAACTAAATATCAAAATAAAAGCTACACAAACTTAAGAATTTACACACTTCTACTAAAATTGGCTATCAACACCAAAATATTAGCTAAAAAGAATGAAATTTTGCAAAATCAAGATTCCGGTAAACCGAGAGCAAACACTAACAATATCGACATATTCTACGAATTGAGCTCCTGGAATCCCTCTCCTCTCTGTCGTCGTTGTGGGAGATGTTGAAGACGAAGATGCCTCGGCCATAATATTTTCGTTTCTCAATTTAAGAAGATAAAATCGGTGGAAGAAATTTTGCACGGAGCCGGAGAGTTGGCTTCGAAGAAAGCTTTGGCTCGTTGCTGTTGGAACTTGGAAAGTCAGTGAGATAGCGAGAGTGAGACGACTCGAGTTGCAACGGCGCCGTTTCAATGGTACTACTACAATGGTACAAACGTAACACTAACAACAATGGTTCGGGCCCAAGCAAGCACACTTGAAAATGGGCTCAGATTTTAGGCCTAACTTATTCGTCTTTTATTAATTTGATTAAATTACAAACATCCAAAGGCGGGCTGAGGCAATGCATTTCGAGTAGTATGTTCCTTGAGTCGGGCAAATATAGCAGTACAAATTTACTGATTAAATTGAAACTGGGAAGAAGTTTAGTGGCTCTTCTTGGCTAGATTATGATAATGATTAAATCACATACTATTCGAAGTTGGCTTCCAAAGCTCGTAACCAAAACATATTATTTGTATGCAAAATAATTGCATGCAATGGCATTGGCAGCAGCCAGGAATAGCTTCCGGAGGGAAACCCAGTCATGGGCGTGCATGGCCATTGAACCCTCAAGTAATGACAACAAAGGATAAATTTATCCCAAAATACATCCAAATCTAAGTGGGACAATAGGAACCACATTTGCCTAATCAAACACACTCAGAAAAGATGCTGCTCATGCAACCCTTACATATATATATATATATATATATATAAACTACTATTATTATGAGTTCTTTTATTTTTTTTAAATACTTGTACTTAATATTTATGTCTAACACATATTAAAATATAATTTTTAAAAATATTAAAATTTTAAAAAATAAAATATACATATATTAAAAAAATATTTATATCCAACATTTATTATTATTTTTTAATCTACAAAGAGGTTGGCTATCAAATCATAGCTAGTTGCGGCCTAGTGCATTATAGCCTTTAGGCTCACATGGTTTGAGGGGAAATTTTGTGCTTTTGGTAATGGGGAAGGGAAATTTTGGTAGTTTGGACTTTGGAAGGGGGCATACGGGTCAAATGCGGCATTCAATATTTTGGTCAGTTCTCTGGTAGTTGTTAGACTAGTAAAACTTTGATCCATATGCCTATGCATGCCGATGGCGTGTGAGAATCCTATAGGACCCATGAAAATAATACAATTTATCTTTGAAAATTATTTCTCTAAATATATAAAAAATTTAAAAAATTTAAATATATCATATTAAATATGTATCATTTGAATTCGGGTAATCTAGAAACTTTTGTTCCTTTTCAAATCGGTACCAAACCCTGCCCCCCTTTCCTCTTTGAAAAAAAGAAAGCAACACAACTTCTTTCAAAAGGACGTTAACAAGGCTGGTTCAATGCACATTTAAAAGTCTAAAAATAGTTTCCAATTACAGCAGTGTTCCATGTTTTCTTGAATTGTAGTAAGCTTTGAAAATGATTTTTCAATGCTCTGTTGGAGGGGGGGTGGCCGATGGGGCATATCTGATATTTGTCAAAGGACCCCAATGCTTATTCACTCTTTGCTTTGACCATAGATCGAACCTATCCATGATTTTTAACCTAATAATCTTTTTTTTTTAATTTAAAATTTTCAAAAATTAAATTTTAATTATTAGAACTAAAAATCTAACAAAATTATCAACAAAACATACAATTGTCAACTGTTTTCATCTTTAATATATATATATATATATATTTATTTACATATCTTTCTTCTTTAAAAACATATATGTGCATATGAACATATTTGTGGCTCATCAGCTGCTATATCAGGAAACAAATGAAATATGACGTCAGAGTTGAGAAAATGCCAGCTAGATACTAGGTCATATGTCAAACTTTTGTTTTTGCTGATCTAATATTCCAGTAGTTTGCCATGCAGTAAATTTTCCCCCCCAATTCCTTTTTTATTTCTTTGTGCCACGGACTGTACATCGGAAAGAATGACTTCTTCCATCAAAGAACTGCGCATTGTTTTAGCCACAACAGAAAAACCATTTACGTAAGAAACTTTTTTTTTTTATCTACGATTCTACAGTCAAAATATTTATTGAAAAATTTAAGATTTAATTTAATTATTTTATATAATTATATTTAATAAATAATATTTAATAAATTTACGGTTTAAATTTTAATATTTTTAATTTATTTTTAATTTCAAATTATAAACTTTTTTTTTAAAAAAAGAAATATGCAGATAGTGTAATGATATATTTATATGCCCAAAAATCTGTTTGTATGTCATGATCTGGCATATATTTACATATATATGAGATTTAAATAATTTGAATGGACCGATTGTGTCAATTAAACAAATTTGAGGTGGAGAAAAGATGGGAATCAAGTGAAAGGATCGTCCACACCGACGGGAATCAGGTGAATAAAAATTTAAAATTAGATTTAATAGATAATTAATCAAATATGTCACCTGATCCTCTCAAAAAGTCTCCTTCATTGACATAATAGATTAATTATCTACTAAATAAGTATTTATTTTAGATTTTAATTTGGCACAGGGTGTTTTATGATTTTACTTAAATCTAATCTTAAATTTTCTAAGTGAATTTTAGAAGTGCAATTTCTTTATTCAGAATTTTATTCTTAAAATACTTTTTAACAAAAATGGATCACAGTTAGCAACTTATAATAAAGTTTATATATATTTATTTAAATGGAAGAAATGGTCATATCAAAGTTGATCGGATCCCTCGGAACACTGTAGGAGAGATTTGGATACCCTACCTGAAACCCTAAATGTTACCTCCAACAGAGATTTTTGGCCGTTAGCATATCAGTTGGTTTTGGGAGAATTAATTAGGAAAAAGAACCCTCAAAATCACAATCACCATTAACTGATAGTGTGGTGTAGTAATTAAATGTTGATTAGCTGATATCAAACTCAAAATTTAATTTAATTAATTTATATAGTTATTTTTTAAAATTAATATTTAATAATTTTAAATTTAAATTTGAATATCATTAATTTTTTTAAACTTTTAAAATATAATCTTCACTATAATAAAAAAAAAAATTTCATGGTTGGCCATTCACACAATTCCGTTGCTTTTTAATTTTTTTTTCTTTTCTTTTTTACTTTTGTTTTCTTGGAGGTTTAATAGACAAGGAAGGACCCATCCATGTGGGTTTAGAATACTTTAGGTAAATGATGCAATGTCTTTAATGCATGTCGTTTTCTTTCTTTTCTTTGGTGTTTTTTTTTTTTATTATTGTAATCACATGGTGCAAGCCTTGCTTCCTTCTATCTATATATATATGAACCAGAAAAGAAACGTAGATGGGGAAGGGCTTGGCTTAACTTATATGAAAAAAAAAGAAAAAAAAAAAGTTGTGCTTTGCAATATGTATGGTGTTGGGTTAAGCCTTTGACACATCACTTTTAATTAATGATTTTTTCTTTTCATGTTTCTTAGAATCTTTGCTTCTTTTACCACAGTTGAACAATCTTTTTATCTAGTTTTTCACGTTAAACTCAACAGAAAATAGAGAGGAACCAAACAGACAAAAAAACAAAGAATCCTGGCTAGTTATGTCAATAATAGATAAAACTACAACTACTAGCTAGCATGTTTATGTATATATATATATTCAAACACTTTGAAATCTCGACTCATTCATTTGACATTTTAGATTTCCCATGACTCCTGAGTTTTTGTTTTACTTCCAATATCCTTTTCAACCTAGTTTTTTTTTTTTTTTTTTTAATTTGGCAATTTCTTTTTCATTTTAATGTTTGTTACATTATATTGAGAGGTAATATATAATTAGAGGACCTTTAAGAAGAATATAATGCATTTTGATTGTCTTAATAATTGATGCATACAAGCATATCGCATAATTAATGCGCATAAATACCAACACCGAATCATTACATTAATATTTTAAAAGTTTATGAATTTAAAGTTTAATTCAATTTATTTATGTAATCATTCTTAAAAAATGATATCAAGTAATTTTAAAATTCTTACTCTAACATCTTCTATCCTTTTTTGATATCTCAAGATTATAACCTCTTTTAACTATGGTTAGTGATTATTGCAAATTCATGTTAAATAATTTTCTCTAGTTCCAATCCTATTTAAGAATATATATATATATATATATATGATAATCATGGGTTTTATACATGATATTGGCTTACATAATAGGAGGTAACAAATCTATCTCGTCTCACTAATTTTATTCCATTTTATTTTAGGATTTGATTTCGAGAGTATCGAGATAAAGTCTAAATCTTTACTTGTTGAAGTGTCCCTTCAGAGAATTTTGAAAAACCATTAGTAAAGAATACGAAAAAGAGAGAAGAACCCAATTTGTTTAAGTTTGCAGGGAGAAAAGATCTCTCTAATCTCATTACATTATCTTATCTCAATCCAACCCCTATATATAATCTCTTCATGTTAAAGAAAAGGGCAAAACCCTACTTTGATTAATGATGTTGTTCAAGATATAAAGAGAACAACAGGTAGCCTCTAAAACATTGTTATTAAAGTTAAGTCTTTATTTCGATTCTCTCATTAAAACCAAAAAAAAAAAAAAAAAATTGTCATGATAAAGCAAAAAGGGTATACTTTGGGTGGGTTGGTGATGTTAAGTAGCAGCAACCGTTTGTGAAATTAACCAACTTTGCTCTCCACATGCTTAGCACTAATGATTCAATCCTATGGAAATGGAGACCACATATATTTTAATTTTCAATTATATATTTCATTGCGTATAGTTCGATGAGCCAACTAGTAATTGAGGGAAACTTTATTAAGAAACAAAAGAAGTAATTGGGTTAGAGAATGCAATCTTGCGTTATAAGGCCACGATTTAAAAGATCGTGTGTAAGTTCAAGTTGATGTAACATAAAATCTGTTAATCAGACAGCACTATGAAGAGCAAGAAATGTCCAAGATCACTTAATTGATATCTAATTGATGTAGACCGATGAATAAAATCTTCTTGTGCTTCAGGATGCCATAAGAAAACCATTGTCGTATTAGGTTAATTCTTCACTGATCCTTTGATGTTTTTATCTCGATTATTGGTGATGATAGATACATATATATATTTATTTGAAAACAATTTTTCATATAATTTAATTTAGTTCAATTAGATAGAATGATAATGAGAGGAGTGGTATGGTGGATGGTAGCTTTCTAGATTTTCAATCAAGGAAGTTTGTTGATGATGGAAAATTAGAATTTTGATTAGCAAACTTAGCTCTCAACCACTTGTTAAGTGGGAATGCTTTGGATATATATCAAATCTAAATCATATTATATAAAATAAATTTTATTTAATTAATTAATTATCATTCATTTTAAAAGGCACCCAAGATTTTTCTTTTTTTTTTTTTTAAAAAAAAGGAAAACAAGATAAATTAATTTAATCGTAAAATTGAAAAAGATAAAAACCACTAATTAGGAATTAAAATTGAACCACCACCAAACTTTTTGCCAGTGTTCCCTTGACAATGCAACGGTACATACTTAGAGACAACTAAACAAATTGTCCCAAAGGATATTGCAAAATTATAATTATATATATATAATTAAGCATTAATTAAAAAACTTTATATTTCATTGAGATATATATATATATATATTTATACTATTATTACAAGAGGCATTAGATTTGAACTTGAAATTTGAAAATTTTGGAGTTTGTTCTTTGACATTTAAGATAATTTAAGTAGGAACTTGATTATTTGGGCAACGATTTAATTTGTACAGGCATAAAAATTAGGCAGCTAATTTTTAACATTAATTAATCATCAAAATTGTTTTGGTTGAGTCTGATAATTATGATATTCCAGGGAAATTATGATGATAAACCCCATTTAATTAATAGGCACCATGCTTAATAATTCAGCTTTGCAATAACCTTTTGCAATAATCAATAGGATTTAGATCGATTAACTTTTTTTTTTAAAGAAAATAAATTTCCAATCTGTTTCCGACCTAGTTCCCTTCTTGGAACGATTTTTTTTTTCCATTTTATTACAATTCAAACTATATAAACACCAAATTCATATTCACCGCTTTGAGTTGAGTTGAGGTTTTAAGGAGTCAAGATTTTTCCATCCCCTTAATATATATATATATATATAGGTATCAACAATAAGAATCCAATTCCAAACCACCTCTAATTCCTTAAAAATTCCATGGAAGTAAACTTATCATGAATTGGTGGAAAAAATTCGGATGAATATATTTTAATGGTTACCATATATATATTTGTAGATTTAATTTGAATTTATCAATTTAATTGCCAAAAAGCAAGTAATTTTTTTGCCAAAGAGAAAAAGTAAAAGGGATTTCGAGTGGAGCAGCGGAAGCTGAGGAAAAAAAGATGAAAGAGGCCGTAATAAGCCACGTGAAATGGTATGGGATGGGGGTACAAAGTGCCAACAGTGCAATGCAATGCATGTGTGATATGGTGTTTGACTCTTTGTTGTATGTAATGGAAAGGGCAATGGCAATGCCCTCCCTCACCAAAATCAATGCCAACCACGTGCTTCTCTCTCTAAATCTCAGTTGTCTCTCTGCAAAATCTGCCCTCTCTCTCCCCCAAGAGTACTCCAAAGGCAAACCCCATCCCTTGTGAATTATTATGATAGGGATGAAACCCAGGGCATGGCAATGGCAGGGCAGGGCAGGCACTCGTGTGGTGTGGCTTCTGGGATTCAGTCACAATGGGAACAGATGAAACCCCCATTAGTCTCACTGTGAAACAACAACTGACCCCTCCATAATCCATCAGAGGTCTCAGAGACCTTCGCGTTCCCCCATTTAATTCAATTGGAATGCACCTGCCCACTACTCACTGCTCGCTGCTGATTATTAATCCCAATACAATATATAGTGTCCTGTCCACTATCTGAGCTAAGAATATGCCCAGCCAGGCCAGCCAGGCTCACCACCTTATTTCACATGTGCCCCAATTTTGGGCACTCTATCTATCTCCTTTAAATTAAAAAAAGAACTCCTTCAAATAAAAAAAAATAGCGGGGACATTGACATTTACCCACATCAATACAATACCCTGACACATTTCTCATTAATGTTGTCCTTTGTTTTGTCTCTATCCCCAACTTTTGGACACTGGCACTTGGATTTTCCCCGCTACTCACATCCAATAACCCCCCTTTCTTAAACACCACCACTTCCCCCCCCCCCGCCAAAAAAAATAAAAAACATAATGTACCTCTCTCGCTCTTCGTACGCACCCTTTTCCCCCTTTTTTACTCACACCAAATAAAATTATCCATATAATGTTTAAATGAAGTATTAAATTTTAAATCTTATAAAAAATTATCTTATACAGCGATTCATCTAACTTGTTCTACTTTCATATTATCCTTTAAATAACTTATACAGTAATGAAAAATATGAGAAATAATACTCCTATAACAAGCTAATACTGTAATACATAATTTTATTCCCTTCCTCTCTCAAATACAAAAAAATATATACATATAGACATTATTAATAATTGGAAGTGCTCGAAAATGCAGTGGCTGTCACATGTAGAATGTCTTCCCTAATGGTGCCAAAGGCAGAAAGAAAATGTTCTTTAATTTTCTTATTGAAGTTTTCAGTGAAATCTGGCAAAAACCAAACAGGTCATATCATATCAAACAATAAAAATAGAACTGAAAACACCACACCTCGGATATCATCCCAAGATACAGTAGTAGTAGTGGAGCAGTAGCTATTACTGTTAGCTTACAGTGATGGCTGGCATGGCATCAAGCGCATTTGTTTTCTACCCTAATTTGGCCCCATCATCTTCTTCTCTTCCTCATCAAAATCAAACCCTCCAAAATAAATAATCAAACAAAACAAATAAACCTTTAATTTCTTGCTTTTATGCCGGAAATCAGTGAGTAACGATAACTCTAAACAAAATCAAGCATTTACAATTTTTTTTATTTGCAATATGTTTTCAGAGGAACAGTTTGTTTACATAATATGGAAAAAAAATGCTGGATTTTTTTTTTTTTTGTTTTTCTTGAGAAGGGATGGTATCAAAAGCTAGGGAATAAACTGAAAATGAGAGATAAAAATTACTTGAGAAGGAAAAGGAAGAAGACATGTATTTAACAGGAGAGATGATTAGATAATATAAAAATTAAAAAAAGGCCAAAAAAAGAAGATGACACTTGGCAATAAAGCAAACAAAAGTGTCACTGGCTAGGCGGCGGCGACTGTGACTGAGGTAGAGGAGCTGAGCTAGAGCTGGCGGCTCCAGAGCCAGAAAGCAGCTCCGCAATAGCGCTCATGGCTCGAACCTGCATCTCAAGCGCCGCAATGTAATCAGTTGCTTCGTCAAGAATAACCGGTAACGGTTGCTTTCGGCAACCGGGAACTAACCGGCCAAGAACCTTGACTTTTCTTTGAACAGTTGCTAAACTTTTTGCTTTCAATTTCAAAACGCTAACTCTAGGTTTCCTGGACTGGGTACTCCCGGTGACAGCAGCCACAGCAGCAGCGGATCCTCTGTGTCTCTTCTGCTTTCTAAACTTCAGCTTAATCCGGCTCGTCAAAATGGCTCGGCTCCACCTTGTTCTCCCTTTAGCCGCGACGGCCAAGGCTCTATCGGCAGCTTGACGGACAGCTCGGCCACCGCGTGTAGCCGAAGGAGAAGGACTGTTGAGACTGACCTGGCTCAATGCTTGAAGAAGCTTCGAGGAATAGATTTGCTGCTGCGCCTCCGATTTCCATCTAGCGTGGTTCTGGCTTTGGCTCTGCTGATTCTCTTTAAGCATTGATGATTTCTTCTTCTTTTTCCTTTTGCTACGATCAGAATTTGCGTTCGTGACTGGATTCATTATCACGGATGCCATCTCAAAGGATCAAATCCGCTAATATTCTCTCTCTTTTCACCGTACGATTCGATGAATTATAAAAGGAAAAACGTCTGCAAAAAAAAAAAAAAAGATTCAGGATTTTCTATTCAAAAAAGATTCAAATCAAAATTCTGCAAAAAGAAACCAATATTTTACCAATTTGATGAACCACAGAGGATTGAGAGATGAACGGGACGGGTTGGGGAGGCGTCGAGTACTTGTTTCAGAGAGGAAAGAGAGAGAAAGAGAGAGAGAGAGAGAGATAGAGAGAGAAAGACAGGAGTTCTATCAAGGAATTGGAATTAAAAAAGAGCACACCTTAATTTAATTGGCAATTCTCTTATTTATTGCTTTTGTTGGGGGGGGGGGGGTACGACCTTTGTTGTCGTGAAATGTTAATGGTCGGTCCGATTAACCGGCCAGGGTCTGCTTGTGGGGGCTTACCTTGCTGTATTTGGGTTCGGTTCCAATCCTTTCATAGATAGCTTGACACGTGCATTCTGGATGACAAACAAATGACCCTCCTCGATGGAATCCATTTTCACAAATTGCATTATTATAATATCATTATTCAAAGCATTTTTTTATCTATATATAGTAATAATAATAATAATTAATAATTAAATTAGAGGAAGGATTTAGCTATTTGCCTTTGTTAGAAAGGATTAAGAATGTAAATAAGACATTTATGTTTATAAATTATTGGAGTTTAATTTAAAATAAGTTTCTTTTTAATATTACATTGCTCTATTTCCTGAGTAGAATGTTGCACGTTTACACCTTTCTTTTCATAATATCTTACTTGTTACCCCAACCATTGGGACCATTAATTTGTTCTATGCCAAGCAAATGCACTGCACACTGCACAAAGCGACAAATGCCAGACATCAACTCGGACATCTAAACAAATGAATATATGTAAAAAGTAAAAACAATTTTGATTACAAAAATAACTTATAAAATCGAATCAAAATTAGTCGAGACGTCAGAAGTGAATTGCAAATTCAAAACGAATGAATCTAAAAGCCATCAATGATAATAACTACCATAAACAGACGCTTGCGTATGATAAAATACGTGAATTTTCGTCAAGCCAAACACTTTCTACTATCAAACAACTTACAAGTTCTAAACTAATTCTGCCAATTTCATTCACATTTCCCTAAATAACAAAGAAGAACAATAGCAATACAGTTAGGGAGGAAATTTGTTTCCTTTTAAATTTTCTTTCATTAACTCTTCTTTGGCCCACAAAAAGGGAAATTAAATAAAACGATAATTGGCCAAAATTTACCTCAAAAAGTAGTAATTCGACTCAATTTCAGTGTCCCAGGAAAAAGGGCACTGACGTTTCAAGATGGGATTGGGTCGGCTTTGTTTTGTATTTGCTGTGAGGGGAGATTTACAACTTCCCCCTCCTTTCTGATGTGTGGACAGTAATGATGCTCCACATTTCCTGCTGATGGGACCCCAAATTCTTTAATGCCAAAGATATTTTACTCGGAAAAATACTCACTAATCCTATCATCATTAACAGCAACGCTTCCACTAACGAAAGGAAACTTGTGTGTTTTACCTTACTCTTTTTCTCATTTGGGCTTCATATCACACCTGATCCCCATTACATACATTCCAGGTGGGAAAAGATGTATATTTTTACCAGGCTAGCCCCCAGTCATAAAAAGTTCAACAAGATTTATGGTAATTTGATGATGTCAAAGCCGTATAATAACTATAGATGACGGTTTCAAAAAAATGGCCCACCTAGTTTATCCTAAACGGATTAATAATGTAATCCCTACTTTAATGGTGCAATTGATTTGATGTAGTGATAATGGAAACCAGTACCCATTTTATCAGTTAAAGAAATCAGCCTACAAACAGAGAGGTTCATGAAAAACAACCAGGCGTTTTCCACCTAACCTTGGGATAATCAAAAGAGGGTGGTCCAAATTCTAATTTAATCATGAACCTAATCCTGATTCTCATCAAAAATCATTGTACCATGTGTATGCCAATGAATTCTAGGGACATTATATGGAGGGAAAATCTTAAAATAAATTTATAATCTAATGAAAACTAGTTGACATTATTATGTGCCACAGAGATTGCCTCCCTTGTGTGATACATAAAAGTGATGTGCAAAAAAACAGGGCAAAGCATTAAACGGTACCAGAAAAAAAAAGTGCTTGCAGCAAATGGAATGGTGAAGACTGAAGAGTGATTCAAGATTATTTAAACTAGCTTTGGATTCAAACCAGGAAATGGGCGTGAACCCTGATTATTGCTAATATTATTAGTGATGAAAACACAAGAGTTAAAAGAGAAAGTTGAGTTCATGAATGTGTACCAATAAAAGAGTCTCCCGAAAGTATCTGATATAGGAAAAGAAGAAGACCAGTTCTTATTAAACCTGCGTTAATATGGAAGCTGTTTTAAGCTCATGAAATCTGATAATACTGTATCACTAGTCAATAAATTCGGAACCAGATCCGAAATCCAAATTTCACATGAATCAGGGCTCATACTAAAATCAGTTGATCTCATTATGGTAGAACAATAAACAAGACATTAAAAAAAAGTGTCAATTGAGTGAAATCATTAGTCTTTTTTTTTTTAATTTTTGAGCAGATTTCCTTGGTAGCATGTGCCTTGCAAAAGTCAACACAGGAAACGAAACGAAGAAAGTAAACATGGCCCCCCATAGTCCCATACCAAGTATAACTCCAAAAATAATGGAATGAAAACGGCAGTTTCTTTAATGTGCTTTACAGGTACAGATTTGCTGGCAAGATGACATCGTAGCAATACCATGTTTCAAAACGGATAGAATGATTCGGCTAGCCGCTGCATGTTCTCCATTTATCCATCATGAAATTATGCAAGTTTTTTAGTTCATGCGATTATGGCTTATTTTTGTTTCTTCTCTAAGCCATATTCGTTAGGTGATGAGTAAAAGGTCAACGCAAGGGAGTTGCATCACATACAAGTCTATATTCGAAATAAGTGTATTAAATCCTTTTAAAAAAAAATACAGAGTACGAATAACATATATCAACATCAAGAAAATGAAGTTGCCTAAGATTCAGCACAGTACTAAACATGTAAATAAATAGAGCATTGAAGTTAACTAAATCTAAAGTGACTGCAAAAAGTAATCCATAAATGTGCAGAGGAATTTGTTAGCCTATGTTTATGCTGCCTAATTGATTCCGACTAAGATCAATATCCTACACGTAACATTCTCCATTCAGCTGATCAGCTACAACAGTTTTAACTGTGTCATCAGAGATAAAATATAAGAACAGTCTCACCAAAGGAAAGATGATAATAACATGGTCAAAAAAATGTCAGTCTGGGCAAGAGGACTTGTTTAACTCTCAGCAAATCTAAGATAGTTAGATAGAGGATATTTTAAAAAAGTTCTAAAATTTAACTAGTGGGAGCTCAGAATCACTGCATCTGTGTAGTGTCACCATCTTGGGCAACAAATAGCAGCATCATACGTAAGAACGAAGTGAGTCAATTTCGATTCATTAAATGCTGAAATGCTCTTGCTTCATGATTAATCAAAATTTTAGCACAAAGAAACTTACCAATGGAAAGCAAACATCCAATGATTATGTCACAATCCCTCATTGATAACTCAAATTTTCTTTTTGTGAAAATGTCAATAAATACCTAATAAAGCTGGTAAAGGTGATAAATGAAAAGAAAAGTGTATTTAATGTGTTATTTTTTTAAAAATCAACAAAAACAATGCATTAAATATAAAAGAAAATTAAAATAATAAATGAATCATTTTTATTTAATGTTTATATCACCAGTTAAGGAGACTTTTTTCTTTTATTATGCTAAACGTTGTTTTCAAGTATAATTAGTTTTCTTTCTCTCTCTGTTTTTTTAAAGTTCTAAACTATTTGGCAAGTTACAGATCATCGTGGATTACATCAAATCTCAGCTCTTTACGTACACCAGGCCTAAAAGTTTAGTGTCTCATTCATTTTTAAGTCGTTATTAGTCATGCTCTCATTCATGAAGAAACAAAAGTTTTGTGGATTACACCAAACCATTTACTTTAATCCAGCTAATTCTGCTTCGTCTACCACTCATCTCTAGGGGAAAAAAAAAAAACAATCTCCTACTTGGCATGCTTAAGTGAAGTCCTCATCAGTTTTATTGTCCAATCTGCTTCTTACTATTGACTGTCAGGCTTCTTTTTATTGACCTAAGAATGATTTATCTAACTGTCAAATTTGACCCTCACTTGTCCCCCTCATGAAACCACTTTCAAAGAAAGAGCCTATAAGATTGCATTTGGTGTCACCATCTCAAAATTTTCACATCCCTCCTCAAAAAGAGCCTACCATTCCTCATTAACTGTCCCTCTATCATACTATAAAATTATTTTTTTAACTTCAAGGATAAAGAATAGTTGATGACATAAAGAAATAAACGTTGTCGTTGCTTGTGATTATGCATTCTAATACTTTATTTGGTTAAATGAAATGTGTATTTTATTGTGAATTTATTCAACGCACCATAATAATTTAGTTAGTTGATTCACAAAATAATTATTCTACGAAATAGTCAATTACGATTTTATATTATGAAATTACGAAATAATCATTTAATGCTCCATCTATTAAATGACTATTTTGACTTTGAACACAATAAAAAATTACTTTAAAAGATCTAAATATTATAATTCGATTTTATTGAATCAAACTACTATTATAATTATTTTATTTTATTTTAACTCTATTTCATTCTCATAAAATAACTATTCTATTATTATTTTATTCTTTTTCAGTAGATTAAACATACCATGGAAGTACAGTTGTATAATGTTGGTTCTCGCCACAATCTCAACTAACTCATGTGGTCGTGCTTTCTTTTGGCTCCATTACATTAGTAATTTAGAATAATTTTGTGACTGCTAATTTGACTTCTTTTACCTATGTCAAACACAAAAAGATATGAAACAGCACTAGTTTTGAACGTTTGACCTAATGCTTAAAGCATAATACAGCCACACGCACAAGTTACATCAAGCGGTCATATATCTAGACAGTCTGGTTGCAGAAAAAATAAACCTGGGTGTGAATGTGCAATGAGATAATCTTTTGAAGGGCCTACACGACGGCATAAGCCAACTGTACCACTTAAACGCATTCAGTATTTTATTGATAAAGTTTATTGTTTACAAATTCATTGAAGACAGTTTTCATCTAGAGGAATATGCTTAGATGCTTTGTTTGTTTGGCATCAGAGGCATAAAGCTGTTACCATACAATAAACAAGTTCAATTATTGTTCAGAACAGTGTCATCAAATCACCAGTTAAGGACAAACAAAGGTGGGTAGACATGCATGTCCCTGTAACCAGACTCTGCTCTAGTCGTTGCAAAATGAAGTCTGCAGTCACTGTTAATTGAAGCCTTGCCATGTACCAACTAAGCTTGGAAAGGAAAAACACTCGAAAGTTGAGATAGGCATGCATACTGTGCATATTCACTAGTACGTCGTACATGAATGTTTCAGAACCAGGGCTGATAGGCTGATAGTGCAATAAGTAGACGGTGCTGAGAATTTAGAACCAACCATGCATCTGAAGAGGAAAATTATTCAACGAATTAACCTTCTTAACTAATAGAGCTTACAGCTGTCTACGTGCAATATCAGTAAAATTCATTTGGAATAATGAAATGATCAGAGCAAGACTATGCACTTTGATGTCAGCACAATTCCAAGTTTCAACACACAAAATCATACCATCGAACACTTGAACCTGCATCACAAAGAGGATCCAAAAAAATAAATAAATAAATCCTACTAACATCCAAACAGCAAAAAAGTACCTTCAAGTTGGCAGGAGTCCGGTGAAAGGGCAAGCGACTCCTGAAAAGAAAAACAAATAGAAGGGAAACAGCAAATCGCAACAACCCAGGGCTAGAAGTAGAGAAATACGACATAAGCATTTCTAGAAACGATTTGAAGTAGCTTATCTATCTCCTCAGGCAAAGTGTAAAACTCGTAAATAGTGAACTTGATCAATGCATGTAGAACCTTCTTGGATTTGTTCTCCATGTCAACAGAATTCCATGCTTGTAGTCGAGCTTGTGTTAGAAGATTCACACATAATCTCTACTTCAGCTGAACCAGTCTTTGAAAATTCAATTTTGTTTATCTCTGTTTGCAGTACTTATCTTTGAGAAAGGAGTGGGTTCAGATGGTATGAAGGTTTCTGATGAAGTTGAAAGCGACGGATACGCAGCCATAACGAAGCTCTGAAGCAGACGCAAATAATTCAAAGACCGAAACTATGAATGATGAAACCACGTCTTTCAAGATATTATCATCAAATTTTTGCAGGGAACCGGAAAACAAATTAAATACTAAGTAAATAAATTTTCTTACTCATCTGTGAGTTACAATTTTTCGCAGAAAATAAAGGTAGATTTGAAATTTATCATACCATATTTATTAACGGTTGAATCAAAAAGAAATAAAAAATATCGTAAAACATGATTCCGATTGAAACAATATAGATTAAGCTAATTTAAAATTCAGACTTAAGAATTAATTGAAAAATTTTCAGGTAATCAACCTCCAGTAATTCAATTCTTATCCAAACCACATATTAAAAAAACATGTATGTCAATGACTCGTGCCTCTGCGATCTCACCGTTGAAAATAGCATCTGAACCGGCAGAAATCGAAGAGAAATCAATGAACTCTTCAGATATTTTAGGCAAAACATTTTCAATAGGAGAAGCGAACGCTTCGGTTAAACTCTTATGAGCAATATACAATGACAACAAAAACGAAAAGAGAGAACAAAAAAAGGAGCTCGCAATCCAGCGGAAACAACGCGGGCATGAAATTAAGAAATTATCGGTTGTTAGAATCACTTGCTTTCTTTTGAGGTTTTCTTCACCGGAGAATCCTTACGATTGGCAATATCCGAACATCGCGGGAGTTCTTTTCGCGAGGAGTTTCATTGTCAGTTTCTTTAATTTTTTCAAAGTTTAGCTCTCTACTTCTTTGGTTTTTGGCGGGAGAAAATTTAATTTCAGTTTTGACCAAAAACGTAAAAATGTGCACATATTCTTGCAGATTGGGCAGTACCTTTATATAGTTGACGCGAGGGAGATTAAGCACAATAATCGCTAATATTTAGGCCCTGGCCCTTAATCAATTATTAAATTAAAAATAATTGAAAATGGGCCAGGCTGATAAGGCCTCTTTAATTTTCCAAACCCAAAACACAATCTGGCCTTAAACGAAACTCCCCTCCCTCCTTTTTCTTTCTTTCTACTTTAAGAAAATCCTAGTTAAATATTAGTCCTGTAAATATGTTCTAATTATAATATTTATGATGCCATCTTATTTTATTTTTTTTTACCCACGAATTTTCCATTATAAATGATGAAAAAAAAAATAGATCGTATTGCTTTTAATTATACCTTTTACATATAGCGAATAAAGATGACAATAAAACAAAATGGAAATTATTTTATTCATTTTTTTTATTCTTGGATGAATGTTGAAATATTACTATTATCTCTATCTCCATGATGCTAACTACATTTATAATCTCTCCACCCTACATTGCCATTATTCATAGCATTAATAATTAAGGAAAAACTATTCAAGCATAAAGTTTCGAGGAATGAAATTTGTAGACCTACTCATAGGCTGAGCTTTTTAAAAAAAAGTTTTTTTTTATTTCTAGATAATGCCCTCCAAAAATACGTTTCTTTATAAATATTTAATTTAATAAACCAAATTTCACCTTTTAATCATTTTGTACAAGACAAATTTATATAACCATTAAGTATAAACATGTTAATAACTTTGAATTATATTTACAAATATTAGTTCATAGCTTATAATTATTTTATAGAACAATAAAATTTTTATTTTATTAAATTATTTATTCAATAAAACTTATTATTGTTGCTTTAATTAACTAATCTTATTATTAATAATAACGTTATTTTAGATGTTATATGTTCAATAGATTTTTTTATACAATAAAAAACGGTGATTTATCACTATTAATTTCTAATAATATATCAAACATAAAAATCGAAGACCACTAAGTGATAAAAACCTGTCCATTATTTGGGAACCATATGTAGTTGATTCACTATTACATTCACTAAAATATATTGGTTTAACATAGCATAAAAGCCCATGGCTTTTCACTTCTATGATAATAATTCTTTATTATTATTATTATTACCTTTTTTATATTGGAATGGTGTTAATTGGGTGTACATATTATTTCTCTATTTTTGTTATTATTAGATACCCGAAATAATTAGAGATTTTTTTTTATAAATAAATCAAAATTTTATTTTTGAATTGAGGATATTTAATTTTAGTTTTATTAGTTATTTTTTTAAGTCGTTTTGGACCCATTTAACATGAATTCACTTGAGCTTTCTTTTTTTATTAAAAAAAAAAATTGGATTCTTTAATTTCTTTGGGGTTGATCTTATTTGGGTTTATTATGAATTAAATTCTAATTTAATTAAGATTTTGGATATGTGGGTTTGATAGGAAGGAATTAGAGTTAATTTCTTTGTACATTAAAAATGTAAAAATAAACCCAAAAAACAAAAACAAGTCTGAAGTCTGGACTGCCGAATTCACCTATCAAGGGATCGAACCCAACTCTCTATTTTGATAAACCACAGCCTTCAAAACAGCAACCAAAACAGAAAAAAATAAATAAATAAATAAATAAACCAACCATTCACGGTAAGAAAATTTTCAATCCGACAAAGAAAAATAAAATGATGAAACCCTCTTTGTGTAAGCCCAAAACTGATCATCCGACTCAGAAAATCCATACACCAAGAACTGTACCACTACTAAGAACGCAACTTCAACAAGAGACAACCACACTAAACCCACTAAGTTTTCTCCCACATACAATGCAAAGACAACATACGGGGCCAAAATTAGACATCTTCCCAACATCTCCTGCCACATGAATCTCAAAAAAGATTTAAAAAAAAAAAAAGATTAACATGTCGCATACAACATTTTTTTTTTTTTGGCAGCGAAAATTACCTGTGAATGCCCTAAATCAATCAACCGCTCTTTTGATTCCCCTCTTTAACTGTGGTTCTTCCTTCTTCAACCGCATAATTGAAATATTCAGTTTCATACTCTTTTAACTACAAGAATGATTATAGGACAAGCAACAACAGTTAAAGTTGGATACATGCATGAACTCTTGTTTCTTGGCTGGAAATGGAGACTGATAGTAAGGTTGGTTTGTATCTTCAACGGTTTCTTCTTTTCCATTGACGACCCTTAAAATGATGCAACATGTCTTCACTTGGAAGAGCAAAATGACAATGGATCGGTATTTCGGTAACATCAGCCATTTTTACCATCAAAGCTACCCATTGCGTTTGCCCTTTTTTTCTCCCTCCAATTCTCACCCCATACTTTAGCCTCTGCAACGGCACTTTCCCTGTCAAGATCATTTTTACGTGGAGTTTCCCTTGCTCTCACAGAATTCAGAGGGCTGTCCCTATGAGAATCCTGTCGTTCTGCATCATCCGAACCCCATTTCCTCCCTGAACCCCGACCAGTTTCATTCCTACCTAACTCTGCACCAGTGCTCAATTGCCTAACATGATTCCTCTTCCGGTAATCAGGTGAATTTCTATGGGTCGAAGGTGAACCATGCTGTCCTCGCTCGTCCGGGCTGTCCAACCCATCTGCCATGCTCCTTCGATCATCCTTGAGTCTTGGAGCTGATGGACCCACTCTGTTACTTTGATTGCCGGGCCCACTTGGGTCATAGGTTTGTGAGGCTAAATATGTAAGGGCTGTCACAACATCGCCTATTAGAGGTCTTGTAGCAGCTTGTTCCTGCAAACACATGGCTGCAACTGCAAGAGCTTGGTATAATCCTCGCATTGGATAACGACCTTGAAGTAGTGGGTCAGCCATTTTCGGAAACTTCTTACGATCTTTGAAAAGCGGTCGTGCCTAGAAACCCCCATTTCCCACAAGATAGAAAAGAAGCAGGAGAATTTTGAGTCAGAGCAGTAATAAATAAAATACAACAGTCATTCTGCATAGGCAAAAATTTTGGAAAGAAATCTCTTACGTTGGAATCATGGCAGGTAGAAGAGAAATGATACTTACCCATGCAACAAGATTATGCTCTCCAGGAGCACGTGCATTATCAATGGCCTTGCGCCCTGTGATAAGCTCAAGAAAGACCACTCCAAAACTATAGACATCAGATTTTAGAGTGAGTTGGCCAGTCATTGCATATTCTGGAGCACAATAACCATAAGTGCCCATCACACGTGTGGACACATGGGTTTTGTCACCAACAGGACCCAGTTTTGCAAGCCCAAAATCTGATAATTTAGGGTGATAGCCTTCATGAAGAAGGATATTGGATGATTTTAGGTCCCTATATATAACGGGAGGATTAGCTTTATCATGCAAGTATTCCAATCCCTTGGCTGCACCAGCTGCAATCTTCATTCTGGTATTCCAGTCCAGAGGTTCCTTGTCTGGTGGAAGATCTGAAAAAAAAATTTAAACCAAGTTAAGCATTGTAAAATGAGTGAAACATAATAATGAGTGCAACCCCGATATCACACTAATGAAATGAGTGCAACCCTAAATACAATAGTATCAATGAAACACAATTTAAAAGTTTTACTCATCAGAGATGTCAAACAAAAAAAAAAACCAAAACAACATAAGAGCTCAAGGATGAGATGATTCCAGATTGATCGCCTACTATTAAGAGTGACGACTCAGATGTTCAGCTACTTAGATATATTTTATTTTGTGTATGTATTTTTATTCTCAATTGCAGGGATGTTCTTATGATAAGAAGTGATGCTAGATTTCATCTTTATATTCTGTTGATCCTGGAGAGTTTCAGCATAATTGTTTAAGACTTCTGAGAAAAATGTTGATGCTATTAGGGAGCTGCTTCATTTGCATATCACCAACACATTTTCTTTTGACAACTGAACTTGTTAAATAACCAAGCAAGAGCACGCTAACAGGCTAATCACAGCAGAAGTTTGTCGATATAGAGTCACAAGTTTGCTTCTCCAAAGGGACCCATACTTCATTTCTTAAGGACTTATAAACTCCTGCAGGAGCTACTTGGCTAACTTTATTTCTTCATGATCTCTCTTTTTCCCCACGTTAAAACTAACTAGCAACCTTGTTGAGCAAAATGTAAGTCGGCCTTTTACTTCTGGAAATTTAAACCTGAGTCTGGAACTTGTGGAATCATACTGAACATTAGGCAACCCACATCTCTAGCAGAGAAATCTATGCTTATACATGGGTTTAGACTTTCTCTCTGGTTCATTAGTCCACGCATATTAACTGACATGGAAGCATTTCATAATTAATCCTAGCATGTCATTTTGTTTTCAAGTTGACAGTGCAATCAAACCAAAAGCTAGAGGACTGCAAGTATTATGAGCACCAAGAGACTGGCACCCTTACCATGCAAGTGATCCTCCAATGACCCTAAAGGCATAAACTCATAGACAAGGAGGCGTTGATCTCCATCAGCACAATAACCAATCAAGTTGACGAGGTTTGGGTGGTGTAAGAGGCTAAGCATGAGAACTTCAACCAGAAATTCTCTATTTCCCTGAAGCCCATTTCTATCAAGCTGTTTGACGGCAACAACCTGAAGAGATAAAACAATTATTAAAGAATAGCTTAAACTACATGATTTACATTCTTCACACCCATAATTCAAACCAAGTAAAAGATTGCAAATCTTAAATGATGAGCATATTTAGCATGACTGGGATCCCACGTCTATCAGATAAACCAAGCAACTTAAATGCAATCACTTAGCAAGAACATGCTTATAACACAGTCATTGACATATATTTCAAGCTGTTACTGACCTGTCCCGTACTCTCCAAGCGGCCCTTGTAAACACGTCCAAAACCACCTTCTCCTAATAGACATTCTGACCTAAAGTTCTTTGTGGCCGCGGCAAGCTCTCGAAAGGTAAATGTTTGTGCTGCAATATTTGCTGTTGGTCCATCTTTAGGTACTACAGGTTCCTTCTTAGAATCAGACCCATTCCGAGATTTTGATTTGTCTGTTCAAATAAGTGAATCAGATACATCAGACAAGATGAAAGAACAAATTACAATTAAAAGGGCAAAGCAAAACAAAAGTTAAAGGCTGCATTCCTGTAATTGTGGCATAAAGTGAGCACAATTGCTCGTTGCCAGTTCCCTTGGAACCACTATAGAACTGTGTCACCTAGAAATAGAGACGGACCCTTCTACAACTTTAGAATACTTAAAACTTATCTCTCTTACAAACAAAACTAACCATAATAATGAGTCCCCGATGATTGTTTACAATTCTAAATTTATGGCTTTGACACTGCTAAGTGGAAGAAGAAACATCTCAGGCAAATCTTTTAACCCTGTATTTGACTACATTCTATATTATTTGCAAGAATATTCCAAATTCTCACCTAAAATACAACTACTAGCATTTAGTCTACGTTAGTTTAACAATTATGGATGAAAAAAAAATTTACAAGAAAATGAGAAAATCTTCGTTCCTAGACCTAAAAGAGGAGCTCCCAAATAACCCCTTAGGTCCTCCGTCTGGGTAAAATTAAAATTAGTTTACCAACAAAGAAATCCCTTAACTAACAATTCATCAAAGAACAAAAACACTCCAAGCTAAATGAAGAAAAAAAAATTATAAACAGTCTAAATCAATCAAAAACCCCAAAACAACCATAATGTATCAGATCAAACTACCAACATATTCCGACAGCTACCTATCATCAAAAACTTGAAAGCAAACCCAAGAAAAACACAGAATTCAACATATTCCAGCTGATCAATAACCAACAAGTTAACAAGAAAGGGCAAAAAAAAAGAAAAGTAAATTTTGGCTAAGTAACTGAAAACTTTTTACCTGAACTAAGTCTATTAACATGATGAGACTGTCCAACTGAACCATCTTTAGTTGAATCTTTCTTGCTCAATTCTTTCACTGTGCCCCCACCATTACTCCCTTCCTTGTTTGATGATCCAAGACAAGGAAAACACCCACCCATAATCAAAACCCCAAGCAAATCAAACAAAACCCACGACTGAATACCCAAATTTTAAGACAATTCTTTAACAATTACTCCAAACCATCTTCATTTTCACACTTTCTCAAAAAAAAAAAAAAAAACCATCTCTAAATTTCCCCTTAAAAATCCAATATTTACCAGCTCTTATTTTCCGCCTTCAAATTCTTTCTCTTTTAGCTTCTCTCTCTATGATCTCAACTGCCCATTTAAGACAAAAATCGAGACCAAAGTGGCATATAAACAAATCGAGGAAAAAAAAAAAAAACACTTACGGTGCGTATCGTGTAAGAATAGAAGGTAAAGAAAAGTAAAAGGAAAAGAATAACGAGTTTAATTCAATGGAAATAAATCTCATAATTACCTTCTCTTAAACTATTTTACCATAATTACTAAAGTTATTAGTGTGAGCAAAAGCCTCCGTTTTATTATATGGGGTTTTTTTAGTTAATTTTTCTCACCTTCTAATTTTGGATAAATTATAACGCTGGAAAATATAATATCAGTAGATAAATTCTAATTAATATTAAATCATCTTTTAATTAATATAATAAATAAATAATAAGCATCACGGTCGGAAAACAAAAAGTGTGGGTCCCGCTTAAGAAGATGTGCTTCCACTCATTCTCAAATCCCAACACATGTTTAAAATTAAAAACATTAAAAAAAAACTATTTTAAAATAAAATTCGAAAAAAAAAAAAAGGAAAAAACAAAAAGGGGACTTTGATATGGTGTGGTCTTTGGAAGTTTTGAAATTTGAGCCGTTGGATTAGGTGGTGATCGGCTGCAAGGAGTGTGATGGAAAAAAGTTGATGATGTCATGATGCTGGGATCCAACAATTGATTTTGTTTTGTTTTTTGTTTTTGTTTTTTTTTTTTAATTTTAAATGTTAGAATAGAATGTCAATTTCTGACAAAAGCTATTTATGTGTACGAATTACATTTAAAATATTCCTAGGTCTAACATGGATGGATGAAAAGCCCGATGAATTGGGCTTTAGACATGGAAATGATCAAAGATAAGCGAAAAATTAATTAAAAAAAATATTTACTTTAAAAAATATATATATGTTTCGTTGTACACCATTCTAATTATCATATATATATATATATATATCAATAATTTTATTAGTTCTTTGTACCAAAGATTGAGAAAACTTGAAGAAGTGTTTGGAATTTTAGTTTAAGTTTGAGATCATAGCATATGGAGAAAGTAGCTTTGATGCGAAGTTAATCCATGCCCAAGTATGTCAGTATAATTTTTCTTTTTATTTTATTTTTTCACTATGAAACTTTTTTACTTTTCGGGACCATTGCTTTTATCCATCAATTTTGATCAATTGATCATCTTCCTTGACTGATAAAGAGCTTAGTATCCGAGTATTTGATTTAATGATCAAGATTTTATAAGTAAAGTTTTTGCTCAAATTAAAAAAAAAAATCCAATGGAGATAAAAAAAAAGTGGTTTTCTCAAGTTTTTTGAATCCCAAATGCTGAACCAAACTTTAATGTGAGAGAAGGACTAAAATGATATAAAGTAAAGTTATTTTAATTTGAATCCAAATGCTATTGACTTCTGCCCCTTTCAAGTTCAAATCAAATTGGGGAATAGAAATATAGAATTCTTAATTGTAAAAGAAAAAAACATCGTAGACATTTGTATTTTGCCATTAACATGTCATGCAGACACATATTTTGTACGTAACATTTCTTACGATGACACCCCTATTAATAATTTTTCTTGACGACGACGCTGTCGGGGTAGTTGTAGCATATATCAGATTTGTATATAAAGAAGAAAATTAATTACTGTTTACAAACCTGGCATGTAGATTTTTCTAGGTGAATGTTGCCCTAGGTAGCCAAGTTCTAGTGTCTAATTAACAATGTTGTGTATATACACACAAATTGTACTCATTGAAAACTTAAGTTCATAGAGAAAATGCAAGCTTTGCAATTTCACCAAAAAAGAAAAAAAAGGAATCAATTCCATCATTCCTTTCTTAGCAAAAAATTAAATAAATAAATAAATATATTCCATCACTCCTTAGACAAGATGAATATTTGGTAATCTTTAACTTTTTTTTTTTGGGCGGGGGGGGGGTGATGGGATGGATAAAATGGAAGAATACAAGCACGCCATGCCATCTTTAAAAGGAAATGTTGTCAGTTGTTTTTCTCTTTGGCATCTGATCAGGTTTCTTTGTTGTAATCAGTGGGCTAAAATTTCTACTAAGATATATATATATATATATCAATTCCATGGAGGTTTTTTTTTTTTACTTTTCTTTGGGTATTATGGAGGTCAAGGCTTGGGAACGAGGAAAAAGTTACAGATGTTGATATTTAAACCTCAAACATATTAATCTTTAAGGTAACTACATGAACCCATAGAAATATAGAACTAAGCTCCAAGTTTAATTCCATAGGATTATCAATAAAGGACAATATGAATAAAAGCCCATTGCAGAGGGATTGAGTGTTTAACTGATATATTTCCTTAACTTTTTACAGTTTTTTGGTTGAATCATGCATTGATCTTGCTCTGCCAACTACAATTAATCCATAACCTCCAATTTGGCAATTTCAGTTAATTTTTGAAGTAACGATGCTAAGATTATCTTAGCTGAGACAAGCTTAGTTATAGAAGTCTATTTTCGGAGTATAGATGTGTAACATGGGGATGAGTCATATAAATGTCATGACAGATTCAACAAAGCTAGCTTTTCTTGTCAACCACAATTTGGTTGATCTTAGGGATTGTTTTGAAAGTAAAATCTTAAATGCAAAAAGTCAATCAGATAAGAGATAAGATTCGAACAAAACTTGAAAACATTCTTAGAAAAGAGAAAATGAAAAAAAAAAAAAATTGAAAACAAACAAGAACCTAAATGATGCATGGCTAAATTCAACAGTTATAGGGATGGGGAAGGTCTTATATCAAGTTGATGAACATTCTCAACAACTGCCATCTTTGCTGCTTTTTGTGGATTATATACACCAAAAGTTGAAATTTCTCAAAATAGTGGCTATTAATTTCCTTGGTTACTTTTTTATCACAATCTTCTTCCTTTTTTTTTTGTCATCAAAGAAGATGGATTTGGATGTTTGAAAGAGATGTATAGCTAGCTTCAATATATATGAGACTTTACAAAGACATGACGTAGCTAGGCAAAATTCTCCAATATATATGAGATTAATTCTCTTTGTCAGCATATTAATTTTCTTTTTTTTAAAAAAAAAAAAAAAAACCCTTTCCCTTGAATGCTTAGGACAAGAATTTGTTCTAAAAAATATTTAAAAAAAAAATGAGTAAATATTGATTATTTGATTCTACTGTTGGGGGAAAAGAAATTGTTCTTAAAAAAAATGTAGAATCATGATTCATGATCACTTTGCAAAGGCCAATATTACAAATAGAAAAAGGAAAAAAGAAACAAAAACCCACAGTGATAGAAAGGATCACTTTTCTCATTTGATAATGTTAAAGTGCTAACTTTCACTTCAAATACTTTGGGATTAATTAAATATCACTGTAAATCCAAATGAGGAAATGATTCAATTGGAATACATACTATATATATGTGTGCATATATATATATATATAATATTTTATAATTAATCTTTAATTAGATCACTGAACATTGAGTGCTTGATTCCTGAACTATATATGGGTGATGCTCTCAAGGATTGAAAGGTCTTTATATGCATGATGGAACAACACTAACAAGAATATAATTCAAACATATCGAGCTTCCATTTATCAAAGAATATATGCATGTATGACATATTGATGCCCCAAAATAACCATTTTATTATAAAGAAAGTCGTAGTTAAGGATAGAAGAAAATTTTGCAATATTAAAACTTGAATTTTTTATGTATTAGATTGTTACGTTTTAAAAGTGACAATATAAATTAATTGAAGTAAACCTCTAGTTCTCTCGAAATGACATTGTTAAATTGCTTAAGCTTTTGCTCCCCAACATATATATATATATATATTTCGGAGACCGCAAAGTTCAAGGAGGAGGTAGATGGCACTTTGGAATATTGATTCATTACGGCAAAACAGAGTTAGGCAATAATTGAAAGTGCTCATTCTACATTACTGTATCAGCTTCTTATGGTATTGAATGGCCGGACAGAACCAAATTATTAGTGAAGGCCATTAATGCTTCATTGTGAACAATGAAAAATTCCCTGTTGGAATTTGAAAAAGCTTGAGCGAATTACTCATCCAAACTATTTTTGATTTGATATCATTCCCAAGTATCGTAACAACTTGAAGAATTATTTCGTCAAACAAAAGGGTAAAAAGTTAGACTTTCAAGAGTGAACTCCAAAAAAAGTTTCAATTTTCAAAGCATATATATATTATATAAGATGCATCAAGAAACTCTCTATAGATTATTTTCAGTACAAGGTAAAGCCGGCTGATACTAATACATATAAAGGAAATTAATTGTACAAACTGAGTTGTTTTCACTTGGAATCAGTAGAAGTATAGGGCAATTTAACTGATCTAAATTTAAAGCCAAATAGCTCCTGCATTTTTTAGCAAGTTCTTCAAGGAACCATTGAGCTGAAGGGTCATGATTGTATTAGCAGAGCCAACAAATTTGCCCCCGATGAACACTGCCGGAACCGACGGGTTGCAGCCTAGCCTCATTAGAGCCCATTCCATTTCCTTGCCTCTGGCATCTTCATCAAGCTCATATATTGCTGGACTCACCCCTTGCTCGTAGAACAATCTCTTGATTGCATGGCACATGCAACATGAACTCTTGCTGAAGATCACCACCGCCTTTTGGGATGCCAGTTTTGCTATGCGATCCATCTGATCCGATCAAATCAATCGTCCCACTTAACTAAGAAAATTTGTTTGTTTTATATCAAAATGTGAAATGGATCAAGCTTAGAACAATAATTGCAACAATATGCTAGCTTAGGATTATAGTGAGCTCAAAAAATCTTGATTTTTTGATAAGTAAAGAGATTGGAGCAAATGCTGGTTAATTGTTATAGTAGCTAGTAATCTTGGCCTATGATGGATTCGAAGCTTTCGTGAACTTATATATATAGGGCTAGCTAGGCCATGGATAAAGGCGGTGAATTATAAAATTACAGTTATTAATTTAAATATTGGAAAAGGAAATGAAAAAGGTGAAGGTTCGTCGAGATATTAGGTTGATGCCACCTGCCAAATTACCCTTGATTTGATAGTGACTTGTGTGGTTTTCTTCAAAACTATTTATACTAGCTAGTTGTTCTTAGAATCTAGCAAAACCCACAATATATGGATAAGCCAAAGGCATTGCCGAAAGTGGGATATTGTCAAGCAAAGAGAATTTATGAAACAAACAATTTTTTTTGGCTAATGTACGGTCCATGCCCTCTGTTTTGTGAAAGAAAATGCCCCATTGATTTTTCATGTGACTGTGGAGGGGAGGGGAGGGTGGGGGAAGAATGTCAACTTTGGATAGGATAATCAACCTGAAAAAAAAAAAAAAAAGATGCTGATGATGTGTACAGATGCTGACACCCACGAATGTTTGCATCAGAATTAAGTGATTTGCAAATTTAATTAAGCAGGAGCTCAGAGTTTACTTGGTTGGTTCGTACAATCCTTCCTAATAAATGATATTTAAAAAATTTGAAGTTTAGATCTCTGCAATCATTTTTTTTTAATTTCCAAACTATTGAATAGTTCTTTTAAAAAATATATATATAATCCTAATTTATTAGGATTTGATTTTTAACACGAAATCAATCATTATTGAGTAATGTGTTTAATTAAATCATTACTTATGTTTCTTCTAATCATTTCTCTTGTATAATTAAGCCATCAAGACCCTTTGCACAGTTACAAATATTTCAGCATTATGCCACTTCCAAGATAGAGTTCGTATAGCTAACAAGTCTTATTTCAATTGTAGAAAAAAAAATCATGAAACTTCTAAATTCAAATCCCATAGTTTCATTCAATGATATAAAACTTATTTAATTATAATTCTAATTTTTACAAATATATTTCATTATTTAAAGTTGATTTATTTCGCTTTGTTTTAATTTCTTTTGTTTGGCCTTTTATTTAGCAAAGATTCCTTGTCTTCATCGGCAAATATGAAAGTCTCCATAATTTTGAAATACACGAATATGAACCAACTTTCATGCATAGTTCATAATTGAACCTTGTACTTCTTTAATTAGAAGGTTTTTGTGTCTGGGGCAAATTAAAAAAGTTTGAACTCCTAAATTTTTCTCTATTTTATTGGATATAATTTTGTTTTCCCTCGTGCAAAAGGGTAATTTGTTATTGTTATCCAATACAAAAGCCAATTAGAAAGTTTAGCTTAATATCTCACATATGAAATTATATTATTCTAATTTTTTATTTTATTTTTTCACTTAGAGACTTGATGGAAAAGAATTAAGACAATAGATGGCATGGCAAATAGTTTATTAGAAATGAATTCAAGTTAAATGGTTAGCCTATGCAACTTCAAAAGAGCGGAGTTGACTAGAAATATATGGCTTTGCTAGGTTTCTAGTTGCCTTACCATAGAGGAACTTGATTCTACTCGAGGAACGAGGCCATCACTATAGAGTAATTAAGCTTTAGCACTTCCATTTTTGGTGGGATACAAACGATCCATGTTTCTTAGTATAACAGTTAGCAGTCCAATCATCTTTTCGCTAGAATCAAGGCTTGATAATATATATATATATGTGCTATCTTTATTCCCAAAGTTTTATCGAATTTGATGGAGCTGAACTGATCTCTGTTAGAACCTGCAAAGTGGAAAGGCCTCCTTGAAATGATGGTAGAGTACGTATCAACGTTAATTCTTTTGTTTCGTGTTCTGTAAGCTACGATGAGTTGCTTCCCATCTATCAATCAGTAAAGAATCAAGATCAGTTTAGTTAGGTTTCGCAAAACTCTGAAATGATCAGATTATGGTTGGATATATCCATGCATATGTTAGATTCAATTGAATTTTGAAAGACATTAATTTCGGCCGTAAAGTTTATTCAAATTAAAAAAAAAAATTTGCTCAATTCGTCTAAATTCAATCCAATCCAACCAGTGTAACTAAAAAGATCAACAAAATGAATCTACTTGACACAAACATGTAGACACAATTCAAGAGACTAAGGCCAATTGTTCGAATTTAAATTGATTTTACTTCAAAATTAAACAAAATAAATCAAATTATTTGATTTGATCACTAATAATTCAAACCCATAATCCAAAATAATTTCGATCCAAATATAACCCTTCACTATCTCCATTGAATGTTTTTTGGAATAATTAATCAACGTAATTAAAGAACATGGCACGTGAAGATTTTGCAGCCCTAAGGGATAGATTGATACTCATAGTTAATAGTGTATATATATATATATATTT
>JAQSVH010000002.1:4687208-4698753 GCA_029448705.1 Adansonia digitata | reverse complement strand
GCTACATAAAAAGGGTCTGCTTAGATGAAAATGCTTAGCTTTTCTCGTAGACGCATGAAGCTTGGCAGGTCAGTTTCTTCTCTTTCATTACTTGACTTCTTAGTCTTATATACCTTCTTCATTTTCCTTTGCTTTGAAGTTTCCATTCTTTATTTAAATACATTTTTTTTTTGTTGCAAAATGATAATTTTTATGCCCATGAAAAAAAAAAATTTAAGATTATAAATTGCAAACTTGACTAAAGAATGCCCAAATCCCACTTTTTCACCACGATGAACTCTTTTTGCTATACATTTCTTGCTTATTTGGTACATTGCTGTGTTATTTCAGAGTGAAGAAAGTACAACTTTCAGAGTCTGCTCATGGAATTAAAAGTCCTATAAGACCTCCCAAACGAAGCAATAATACCAATGTGAGACTTTTAACTTGCTTGATTTTGGTTCGGTTTGGTGTTGGTGGCCATGCGTTTAAGGTGCTGAAGCCTTCAAATTTGTTTCAGGTGGAGTCCGCTATGCCTGCTGGTAGTCATTCTTATGAATTTGATCCCCAAGGTCCTTCTACTGCCCCTGAGATTAATTCATCAGGGAACTCTGAGAATTGGATGGTGTTATCAGTTGCTGGGGAAAGGCCTGTGCCACGATTTAACGTAATACATTGCTTTTCGATTCTCTGATTGTTTCATATCTTAGGTGTTTAATTTAACTTTTATACATCAGCTGTGATGGAAATGTTCAAATCTTGTTCTTTGAGCAGCATGCAGCCACCGTAGTTGGGAACAAGATGATAGTGGTTGGTGGTGAATCTGGGAATGGATTATTAGATGATGTACAGGTAAAAATCTGTTAATAATTTGTAATTCATTAAAAGTTATGTCTAGTTTCCTGACTTTGATGCTAGATGCGTCACAAACTGTGAGTTTAAGTCCTATAATTCATTTCTGTTTATATTGCAGGTCCTTAATTTTGATAATTTTTCCTGGACCACAGCATCATCAAAGTTTTACTTGTCGCCAAGCAGTCTTCCATTGAAGATTCCTTCATGCAAGGGCCATAGTCTGGTAAAATCATTTCTGATATATTCCATTCTCCCTGATCATGTTCTCTTTGCTTTGCCTCGCTTATATGCTTTTCAACTGAGGTATTTTGTGTCATGTGGTACATTGGATTAGGCATTTCTATGATGAGGTTAATAGGATTCTTGTGCCTCAGCCATTTGAACTAACTAGATTTAATTTGCATCATGTGTTGTTTCTATTTAATCATTTGATGAAGTTTTTTGTGCTTTAAATTATAGTATTATTTTGAAGGTTCCTGTTATTTCTAACAAGTGGGATGTGAAGCATTAGGAGTGTCTTTATGCTCAAGGTTTTTCTGTTGTTTCCTTACCCAGGTTTCATGGGGGAAAAAAGCCCTCCTTGTCGGAGGCAAAACTGAGCCTGGGAGTGACAGAGTTTCAGGTTCACAATTAGAATCTTCTGCAATCCCACAATTGTCACTTTTGTTTTTGGTACATGATGTAATATGTTTTCTGTTTGCAATTTTTGTTTGCAGTATGGGCATTTGATACGGAGACAGAATGTTGGTCAGTTATGGAAGCAAAAGGAGAAATACCGGTACTTTTGCTGACTCATAAAATGCCAAATTACGTGTAAAGTTGCATTTCTTGCAATGATATCAAACATCATTATAAGAAAATGCCAAATGATTAAGAACGGTAAATTATACTAGGCTACATTTATTGTTTAGAGCTATATACAGGGTATCGTTTGTCTGTTTTCTTTGTTCCATCTCTCTTATGTGCTATTTTATGAGAAATTGTTTCTTTCACTCGTTTATAGAAGTAAGCATTCATAACAAACATTTTCATGCCTTCCAGGTTGCTCGAAGTGGTCACACCGTGGTCCGGGCAAGCTCTGTTTTAATCCTTTTTGGGGGTGAAAATGCTAAAAGGAAGAAACTGAATGACCTACATATGTTTGATTTGAAGTCCTTGACATGGCTTACTCTTAAGTGCACGTGCGTAGCTCCGAGATTTTCCAATATTGTTTTCTAATTATAAGTCCCTCTTTGCTTGATGTCACTTTGCTCATAGAGAAATCTGGCTCTTCTAGTAAATGAATGATTTTTGTCTATACAGGGGAACAAGACCGTCTCCTAGGTCCAATCATGTGGCAACTCTTTACGATGATAAAACTCTTTTCATCTTTGGTGGAGCATCAAAGTCCAAGACATTGAATGACATGTACTCACTTGACTTTGAAAAGGTGTGTAAAACTTTTAGCTTACTTCCCATGTTTACTTTCTGATTATGATGCTGAAAATTGTTGTTTCTTTGTAATTTTTTGTTATCTCATAATTTTTTTTAATAATTTTGCCTCAGATGGTATGGTCGAGAATAAAGATACATGGTTTTCATCCCTCGCCCAGGGCTGGTTGCTGTGGAGTTCTGTGTGGAACGAAATGGTACATAGCCGGGGGTGGAAGTAGGAAAAAAAGTATGCCTCGTACCAGGAACTGTATACTTGCTCATGAATGTAATTATAAGCTTTGATGAAAAAAGCATCTTGCATGGATTTGGTGGCCTCTTTTCTAGCGTAGTTTGAAATGATTGAACTTGTAATTGTTTCATATCACATTATTGATTTGTATTGAAGCCAATTATTACTATGTTTCTGATCCCTTTGTATGTGTCCATGCTTGTGTCATGAGTGTGTATTAACCATATTTTGCTATGATTGGTGTACTTGACTTAAAGCATGCAGCACCTTATGGGCTTTTATTTTCTATCCACAAATAATGAAAAGAAATTAGGCGCGACTGATGAATTTATCTAATTGGTAATCGAGGTCAATTTCATAGATTTTATTGCACTGAGCGTATCACCTATTACCATGTAATGAATCAAGCTAATAACTTCTCTATTTTTTTTATGTATTACTCTTTTTGCATTCATTTTAACTTTGATTATTTTCCCTTACGTATTTGATTCTGAAATGTTTACAGGACATACAGAGACTTTCATCTATGATGTTTTAAAGTCCGAGTGGTCTGTGGCTCTTGCATCACTTCCATCTTCGATCACCACTAACAAGGTCAACATGCTGAATTTGTCCTATTGCATGAAGTGCGTGATTCTTTAAATAATTTGATACCCCTTACTGCATGATGTGAATTATATATAGCTGGAAAGATTGCAAACTTGACTGTTAGAGAAGATCATCCAGTTTTTTGTTTGGTTACGGACTTGGAAGTTAAAATTCTGATTGGATTTTGCCTAAGCACAGCGTAGTCACTATTTTACTGGCATTTCTTAGTAAAAGGAACCTGGCCTTCTTGTTCTTACGATAGTTTTTCTTTCAGGGATTTAGCCTAGTACTTGTGCAGCACAAGGATAAGGATTTTCTTGTTGCATTCGGTGGATACAGGAAGGAGCCGTCAAATCAGGTTGAAGTTCGAATCCATATGCCTAGGATGATTAAATTGCGTTCAAATTGTAATTCCTTTGTTGTCTGTTGCACAGGTTGAAGTACTGATCATTGAGAAGAATGAATCATCTGTGGGCCAGCAATCTAATCCGGGTATATTTGTGAGACAAATGCAGCTTGAAAAACGTTCATCATCTGTGGGGTCGGCTAGCCAACCTACTATTGGTTCTTCTCAACGTTCAGCTGATTCTTCTGCTAGACAAAATCTAGCCTCTGTAATCGAACATGGTTCTGGTAGGAGATCGTTGTCAGAGTTGTCACTCGCGGATCAAAATCCGCTTTCTGGAAATGTCTCACTTCGGAAGCAATTTCATAATGAGGAAGAATACAACACAACTGTTAGAACGACAAAGAGTTCAGAGGACTTAAGTTCTATTCTGCAGGTAATTGTAAAAGCTTCACTTAATTAACTATCGCCTTCATGATGATGAACATCCTTTAATCTACTTTTCAATTTTTGTTGTTTTAGGCAACGGAACAAAAAACAAATCAATCTGATACCGGAGTTATGAATGATGCTCCTGGGACCAAAATCTGTTCAGATGAGTCGATCCTATTTGAATCTGAAAGCTCAAATCCCCAGGTTGAAGGGATTGTAAATGTTCCTGTTGGTAATGATAATTTTGTATTTCCAGAAGTGGAAGATAAATCAGGAGCACTATCCGCTCCGTCAAGCATATATCAATTTTACGAGACAAGAATGGCTGCCCTAAGCCGAAAAAATGGAATTTTAGAAGTGCAGTTGGGAGCTGCAATGGCAAGCCGAGACAATGTGGAGAGAAATTTAGCTTCTGCTCTCAAGAGCAAAGAGGAGATGGAGAAAAGACTAGCAGACACAGTGAAGGAGATGGAATTGCTAAAAGAGAAACTAGCTAGTATAGAACTTGCACAAGAAGAGGCCAACAGCTTATCGAACATGGTCCACTCGGACAATGTAAGACTCGAACATGATGTGGCTTTCCTTAAGGCTGTTCTAGATGATACTCAAAAGGTATTAATTAGCTCATCATGGAAACTTGTATTTTGGATTGTAAAGCATTTTTGAAGAGTGCCTGATTTGATACTTATGTTTGTTGTAGGAGCTGCACTCAACCAGAGGAGTCCTTGCTGGGGAGAGGGCCAGAGCATTCCAACTACAGGTGTGGCTTTAAACCAAATTCTTTTACACAAACTGGGATTTAAATAATGACAAATGCTGCGGGCCTCGCACCTAACGTATGAAGTATTGTTTGCTTTTGTCAAAAGTCTTAAGGTTTTGTCTCACACAAATTGTGAGCCATCTTGGGTGACACAAAACTATGAGATTTTCGGATCAAAACAGACAATACTTAGCAGGTTTGGTGCAGGTCTCCATGAATGCACAATGATAGCTAGTATAGTTTATCAAGGAGAGTTTGCGAAATTGTTTTGTCAGCCCCGAGGTTAATGCCGCCACTAAAATCATAGTCAACTTTTCGTCCATAAGATTAGGCTCATTTTTTTCGCTATTCATGTCACATCCTGCTTCTCATTTCCCTATATGTTGCAACTCAACTAATATTTTGCACTGCAGGTTGAAGTTTTCCACCTGAAACAAAGATTTCAGTCTTTGGAGAACCGAGCACCTACTCCTAGGAAACCCTTCAATGTATAGCATCCGACCGAAACCGACCAATCACAGCCATCCCAGATATCTATTCACAACATGCAGGATATATGGTAGGGGGAACACTTTGAATAAACTGCTGCTTAACCGGCTCTGAATCGAGCCCTTGTGCGACAGAACTAAGCATTGAGATTCATATTCTTTTTGTACTTTTACTTTTTACATATGTATATCAGCACTATTGTTACATGTTGCCTTGGATGTGAATCTCTTGCTTCTAGTTGAAAGAAACTGCTAGTGTACTAGGTATTCGACAGCTTCAGACTTTGTATATTTATGTTCAAGCTAATCGACGACAGCTAATCAAATGAAGGGAGCTTGCTGCTGAAGAGTTTTTATCCCGTGTCTTTGTCTTTCAAACAATGAAAATGGATGTTGATTGCTGTAGAACTTATCCGACCTTTTGACAGGTTTAGTTCAAACCATTTAATTTAATCCTATTTGGAAGACAATTATATGAAACCTGATGCATAGCATATACAACCTTCTCATTTATTATAATGCATACAAACGAGCTTCTACCTTAAAAGTAACTATATGTCCCTAACATAAAATTGCATTGTTTGGCAATAAATAATTTCGGTAAATACAGTTTGTATAGACTTAATAAAAATTTGATTATTTTTATATATAATTTTAATATAAATTCAATTTTGATAATATATCCATTCAAATGTTCCCATTATTTGTTAGTAGCTAAATCTAGCTTTATTATAATCAGCAGCAAAGCAATGCAAAGAAATAATACATCTTGCAAAAACTAGAGGTAGATTTCACAAACATGTTTTTGTTAGTACAACAAGAAGCAAGCAGCAATTTTTTGTCAGACATGCAATTGTCATGGGCTGAGGGTACGGCCCTTGAACTCGGGAATGCACTTCCAAGTCCAACGACTCTCGGACTGTGACACAATGAAATCTATCATTGACATTCTTCCTCTGACTCTTCTTCTTCTTGGAGAAGATTTTCCCTGTTGTCATGAGCCCAAAATCCTCGCACATCGATCAGCATGCTGGCCACGATTCCGCCCTGTTTACATGCTAGGAGGTCAGCCAGTGTAATCCTTAATGGATCAGCTGGTTTCACCATATCCCATATCTCATCCCTCACGTCCTCGATACACAATTCGTAGTTGCCCTCTTCGATCCATTTCTGGTGTACATCTCTATTTCATGAGTAGAATGACACTCTTTCAGCTCATGGATTCTTACAAATATGCTAAAATAAATCAATAATACCAAAGATCGGAATTGGATTCCGAGTCCTAAAACTATGGTTCATCATTCATGTCTCTGGAGATATGAGACTTGCAGAAACTTGCTCCAGTACTACAAGCAGAAAAGTGCAGAATTTTCTGTAGGAAGATTGTATCAGGAAACATCACATCTCTTTGATGCTCCCCTTCTTCACTTCCATGTTTCGAGATATGTTTGGTAGCTCAAGAGAGGAGATAAAACTCAAAGCTCTTAGCAATGTCTCAAAGCACATAATAAACAAAATCGGAACCATTATAGTCAAAATAAAACTTCAATTCGACTATATGAAGAGGTCTTCACCTGAAAAGAGAATGAATATCTGCTGTTGTGAGGAATCCCCTACCATGAAGATCGAGACAACAAAATAAATATGTTAACCCTTCCGGAGTGTCTTTGCTCTCCAGGGCCAGAACAAAGTCAAGAAAACTTTCAAAATCCATCTCTCGTTTATTCCCAGCACCAGTTTTGCCACGGCGGACATGCTCATCAAATACTATTGCAAGCATAAGAAATGCAACAAATGAGTAGAAAAACTCAAAAAAGTTATACAAAATAGCAGAAAGTATACAAGTCCTAAATGACACCAGAGAAAGAATCTCGAGGATGCTTCCATATAAAGAAGATTATATGATGAATTTACCGCAAATCCCAAAGTTTAATTCCATTTTTGTCTTAAAGGACAGACTTTAAATTAACAACTATACATAAGAAATTCTGTATACTTTGAAAATAAATAATAGTGTTATATCCTACCTCTTTCAACGAAAATTTCAGTCAGAGTTCCATCTGCATATTCTTTAAGTTCCTGCTTACTCAGTGTTCCATTCATATCTTTATCAAGAGCAAGAAACATATCTACAGAAGAATTAGATTGCAGTTAGTACATTATTATCACATAATACTCTTCCCTCATATATTATTCACATGCTCGAGCAGTTCTCAAATAGCAAGAAAGAAACTTTATATCAAAAAATGTGAAGTGTAAGAAATTGCAATTTACGATCTACTATACCACCAGAGATAGTTATACATGTTGAAAACAAAGGATATACTAACACAATAACCATAGAGGACAATTTCTACCAAAACTAAGAATGGTCAAAGTACTTGCCACATATGCGTTGTGCAGATGCCAAGGAAAACCAATTTTCAGCTTGCTCAGTGTCTGTGACCTCTTCCTCACTTTCCTGCACAGAATTTTAACGAGGGAAAAGAAAAATCAAAATAAGAATAGAGAAATATATTTTTCAAACCAAAGTCAAAGAGAATGCTAAATCTTCAAGACGAACCTGATGTAATTCCATTAATTCCTGGAGACAGTTGCTAAGTAGCACCTTTTTTATGCAGGCTTTTCCTGCAAGAAATACTAAATGTTAACAATTTCAACAGCATATTGGAAACATTATAACTACTTATAATTGATAAGATATCAAATCCATGTTATAAGCAAATTTAGGCCATGCAGACCTCGTCTATGAGGATCACAAAAGAAGAAGAACTTGTGTGCAGCTATGCGACAATACATTTGAACAAAGGCTGCAGGCATATCCCGTAGTTGTGCCAGGTTAGGAATAAGACCACGAATATAGGCCTCCATTTCCTGTACATAGGTAATTATAGCTTTTACACAAGAGAAATGCTGAAAAACAAGCTGATAGTGGAGCAGTAGTCAATCTGAACAGAGATTACGAGGTAAAAGATCATTTAAATACTTGAAGGCTTCAAGATGAAAAGACTTCATACATGAGGTTGGAGGAAACCATCTGAATCTTCATCAAGCTCACTCATATCTATTCTGGCCTGTGTAAGAGAAACCTGAAGAACGATGGACAATAAGCAGCAGGCAGGGAATACATAAGAATAAATTAAAAAGTAAAAGCAGATGATATCTGGGTTTCTTCAAACAACATTATTTTAAATCTGACATCATTAGCTAAAGCCGCAGCAATCCATAGGGAACTGATCTAAGACTTGCACATAATTAAGAAAGATTGCAAAGTATAGTAAAAAATTAGGATTATTTTGAAATATTAAAGAAATAAATAGACTTACTGTGCGCATCACATAAAGATAAAAAGGCAATATGGCTATTCTTCCTGACTCATCTTTCTCAAACTTCATGAAGTTTGACGGGCTGAAGAACCGTCTACATTTTGGACCTATTTGTTCTGTACAGACGGAGGCAATGTGGCAAAAATCTTCATAGTTCATCTGCAGGTTTACAAGTCCAAAACATGAGTCAAACAGTGAACACAGCCAAGAAAAGGACAATGTCATAATTGTGAACAACAAAATAAAAGTAGCTCATCGTTTTAGATTCCATGTAGCACTTCATTGAACTGAAGGAGATTATGATGGAAGAGAATATTTGACCTTTTCAGCACCAGTGGCATCATCAATAACACAATTTTCTCTTAAGCAAACCCACATGGCATCCAGATCATCAGCATTTAGCAAAAGATCAGATTGCTTCTGCAACAAAGAACGAAGAATGTGAGCAATGATTAAAGTGGATAGCTAGATGCTTAGGAACTAAAACAAAAGGTCAAAGCGAGCACCGATGCCACCTTTAAAAATCGATATTTTGCCAGCCTCTGAACCCTATGACTGATGGATCCTTCTTCAGGTTTCTGAACAAAGCAAATACCAAAACAAAGAAAAAAGAAAGAGATCATTATGATTGAAGATTTGAATAGTAATAAAAGTAACAGATAATTTTAGTACATGCCTTCTTATAGAAAGTTGGTATTGTACCAGTTTCAGCACTTTTCTGCTGCTTCTCTTTAAATAAATCAAGCAAGATCCTCTTTGTCTCAAGCTCTACAAAGGATAGAAACTACACACAAAATTAGAAATGCGCTGACGAACCACAGATAGATTTCGATAGTAAAATAAAAGTATGAAATCCGCATTTTAACCAAAACAAGTCTGAAGGTAAGCATCACGAACTAATGCATATATGAGCAATTGAAATATCAACAAGTTATGATTGCGAAACTATAAAGGTTGTAACCAAAAAATGGCCCAGTTACATAACCTTTCTCAAAGACATAAGCTTGACCCAAGGATTATAACTAAAATCCAAGCCTCATGCATTCCTAATCTCTGCTTATCAATTCAGCCAACGGAAGTTAACCCAGCTACCCGGTTTATTACTCTCAGCCTAACCAACAGAATTCCACTTCCATAGTTCATCGTGCAGCTAAATATGCAAAATTATAAAATTTTAAACAACAATTAAACACGTTTTTAGTAAGAAAGACCCTAAATTTATTGTCTAGACCCAAATTAATCAAAATTAAGCAAAATTACAAAAATTTTAAACACCATAAGCCTACATTTCTGTAAAAGAGAGAAACTTTGAATGTAAATTTTGAAATGTAAGGATAAAAATAACAAAAGGATAGAATTGCGGATGAGTTATAAAGAAATGAAGGGGAGAGAGAAGAGAAAACGGACCCATTAGAGCTTCGGATCCGAGTCCGGTACCGGATCCAATATAGCGGCGAAGATTTCGGACCCAAAGCATCGACGAAGCGGGCGGGATCTTCCGTTGCGTGGCGGCCTCGTGGCTCTCGCCATCACTGGATCCGCTGTACATGGTCGAGTCACACCGATAAGGCAATCCAAGTCAACTCGCAGCAGTAAAATTTTCAATGTAAATTTCTAGCTCTCTGGATTAAAAAAAAAAAAAAAAGCCCTAGAGATTGAACTCCAAGACCCCACCTCTTCAGTTTCTACGATGAAACACAATTGATTTAGTCTTTTTTTCTTTTTTCCGATATGATTTTTTAATGTAAATTGGAAAAATTATAAAGGCGTCCCTCAAATTTTTTATTTATATAAATATGTCCCATAAGTTTTTTTTCTTTTTTTTTTCCATCTTGCTTATAAGTTTATGAAATGCAGCTTTTTACTTAAAATTATCGCTATCCATGTATTTAAATTAGGTAATTTTAGATATAATTATATAAATATGATATGTATTAAAAGTAATTAAAACATGGCACTATATAAATGCATGTCTCAAAATTGATGTAATATGAATTATTAACGTATCAAAAGTTATATAAATATAAAATTCTTTAGATATAATATGATAAAATATACGAATATAATACAAATTACTGGTTTTATTTGTATTATTGTCATGTTAGTGTATTTTACATATCATAATCATATTAAGATTTATATATATTTATAAATTTTGATACATGAATAACTTATATTATATGGATGTTAACAAGTTCATATATGATATCATAATAGTATTATTTTTCATATCATATCATGTATTATGTTATATTTTAATTATTTTTTTGTATCATATAATCATATCCTATTTAAAATTATCGAATCTATTTTTACTCACAAGATTCTAAATAGTGAACAATACTAATACTATCTTTATGGATTAATTTTTTTTTTTTTTGCAAAGTCCAATTAAAAGATATTTAAAAATTGGGTCTTAAATTTCCTAAAAAGAATAATAATCATTGAACTAAATTTAGATTATTAAGTAATAAGAAAAATATGTGATGCAATTTTACTATGTACTGTATTCGTTTGAAATTAATTTATATTTTACTTGAAAATTAAATGAATTAATTTTCTTAATTGACAAAGAAATAAGAGCAACTTTAAATAGAATCCGTAATGGCTAACGCAAACAATAGTTGCTGCCATTTGGTTTTTCTTATAACTACCAAATGACCTAATCAATTCATTGAAAGAGTGATTATCACTCCAAATTAATTTATTTTTAATTTCTCCTCTTTAGCAAAATAAATAAATAATTTTTTAACGAGGACTTGCCGTATATTAATAATAATAAACAAAGTTATCAACTCATATATTTAATAAAATAATAGTTATATGAATAATATTTACTAAACTTAAAAAATATTAAAAATATTTGTTAACAAAACCCATAAATAAAGAAATTGGTCTTTTAGGATCCATTTAGTAAATATATTTTATTTTTATAAAAAAATAAATAAAAATAAAATTTTCAGCCAAATAAAAACTTAATTAATCATCATGCATATAGATATTAACCTAAATGCTTTTTTTCATAAAGTAAATAAAAGAAACCAATTTTAAAATTTTTTAAATAAAAAATAATTAAACAAAGTATTAATTATTATTATTATTATTATT
>JAQSVH010000002.1:4644905-4656323 GCA_029448705.1 Adansonia digitata | reverse complement strand
AAAAGATAAATTACAAATTTTGGGTTTAAAATCAAAGTTTAATCTTGTGTTTGGATTGCGGTAAAAGAAGGGAAAGTAAAGAAAAATAAGAGAAAAATAAGAGAAAAATGAATTCTTTTTTCTTGTTTAGATTAAAATAATTTTTTACCTTTCTTTTAAAACATCTAATTTTTATAAATTCAAATTTAAAGTAATCTAGAGAAGAGAAAGTTATTTAAACAAAAGATATACATTTTTTTTACTTTTTTTCTTTTATTATCGTCTATCTAAACATAGCATGAGAGTTTGAATTCAAATTTCATAATCTTTTCGAGTAAAAAAAATGGGTTTAACTCATTTGGTTTATATAATCACTTTTAAAAGGTGAAATCTAACGTACATTTGAATTTCAATATTTGTAATCTCATTTTTTATTCTTAAACTATGAATCTATGATTTTTTTTAATATAAAAAATGCTGCAGAATTAAATACACTTCAAAAACAGTTAAGAGTCATTTAACAGTTTGTCATGACATTTTTAAGGACCACAAAATGTAGAAATAAATCATTCCCGGTCTTTACTCATTCATCATGTAACTAATATTAAAGAACCATACCTACAATGGTCCCCTCCCCTGTTGCAGAAAAAGAAGATCTTATTTGCATTCCATGGCATTTATTTCGATGATCCTGTAAATCTCACTATTCGAACAGAAATCGAATGACAATTCAATATCGAAATAGTTTTGATCTACGCCTACTCGATTTCTTTTTTCTTTCTTTTCTCTTTGAAGTATTTTTAACTTAGGCATGAAAATCTGAACCTTCACGCGCGTGCACACACACACATATATATATATATGTAAATAAAAAAATTATAAAAAATGAATATTATTAGCTTATATTTGTGTTGCTCTAACTCTTTATTTTTTTAAAAGTATTTGTGTCAAATATATTTCTAAACATAGATATAAAGATCTGATCTTATAAAAATTTTTTAAATACGTAAAAAATTTTAAAAAAATTAAATATATTTATATATGATATATATATATATATATCTTACACTCAAACCCATGTCCGAATAACATAGGTTTGGACATTTAACTAGATTCAACATATACTCTCGGAGTTAAAGTAACGTATATGTAGGTTTGGTTTGTTAGGGTTCATTTTAGTGAACAAAAACATGGGAAAAAATTAAAGAAAAAAATCTTTCAAGAACATCCCAAATACATAAAAAAATTTTAAAAAATAAATAAACTCATATTTAACACTTATACTCAAATTTGAGTAACATAGTTTTGGACATCTACCTAGATTCAAGATTAACTCTCGGAGTTCAAAAAACATAATTTAAAAAAAAAATTAAATAAATTTAATTATATACCCAGATTCGATATTTACTCTTGGAATTCAAATACATAGATTTTTTAATTTGGTTAATTAGAGTTCATTTTAGTGAATGAAAACAAAGAAAAGAATTACTGCAAAGAGTAAGTACCATGGAATCATGCATGAAGTTAAAAAAAGAGAATACAGATCTGTTTTTTGTACAAAGAGCAATGGCAATAATATCAATATTCAGCTAGCAGCCAATCTTGAGACAACAAATCGAAACCAACGTCTTTGTAAACGAAAAATAGACTTCATAATTCGTATATTTATCTTATGATTTTATAATTTATAATAGTATAATGTTTAAATTATTTTTATTTATATTTATTTTGATATGTTAATAATTCGCATTATATGAATTTTAAAATATATATTCATATTGTATTGTATTATATTTTAATAATTTTATATGTATTATATTCGTATAATTATATCTAAATTTATCGTAAAGAATCTAATGCCATTGCTAACAAAATAAAAACTTGTTTCCTGTGACTCTCTTTCCCCACAATATAAAATCTGACATTGGCCCTATTTATTTGCACTCAGCTTAAACTTCCAGAAACAGACAATTTCATTTCATTCAACCAATCACTATATGCTCTAAAAACCCCGATTCAAAACACAACTAATACATGAAAAAGAACAAAATAAAATAAATAGTAGAGAGAGAGAGAGCGTGAGAGTGAGTGAGTTTTATACACAGCTCAAAAAAACCCCTTCCCTACCATTGATTCACAGCTCAACCACATGCACAAGAAAATAAATGCATAGGAAAAAAACAGTGAAAGATATAAAAGAAGATAATCATAATAAACTTATTTCTATATCAGAGCTCTATGTTACTCAAAATTAGATGTAAATTTTATATATAAATATGTATTTGACATAAATATATTAAATTTTTTTAAAAAAAATTTATATATTTAAAAAATTTTTACAAAATTATATTTTATGTTTATATTTATATATAAATTAAATATAAATATTTAAAAAAAAATAAAGGGTCAGGACGGGATAATCGAAGCTGCTAATATTTTCAGTCTTTTAAAGAAATAAAATCATGGGAATATCCAGGCAAGGAAACTGAGTAGAGTCTGTGATACCTTGCTGTATTAATTTCTTGTCTCTGATTGCAGGCTGTCAGTGACCCCATCAGCAATGGAAGACTTTCCCATCTCTCTCTCTACTAAAATAAGTATCCCTTTCTTTCCTTTCCAGATCAGATGACAGCAAAAAATAAAAGAGGCAAAAAGGATAGTTAAGAGTTAATTGATGGAAAAGACTTGTATTTTGATACTCTGATAAGTAATAACAACCTTTTTCTTTTGATCACCCTTCAATATTTTTGTCTTTAAGTACTCGTCTAATTAAAGTCATTTTATTATGTTATTTTGATTTTTAATTTTTTAATTTTTATAAATATTTATGTTTGATATATTTTTAAATATAAATAACGAAAATACGATTCTTCAATAACTTTTTAAATATATGAAAAAACTTTTAAAAACTTCAACATATTCGTGTAAGATATATACTTATATTTAATATTTACACTCAAATCCGAACAACATAGCTTCTACACGTCCACTTAGTAAAATCAAAATATTTACAGTTTGTATATTAAAACCCCACATCTAACATTGGTTTTCTTCTGGGTCCATTGATATCACCATTTCTTTTGGCTGACAGAAGTTCTTGCCATAAATTAAATCTCTTGTTTTTCAGCTCTTGACACTTTAGGTTTGAGCTATATAGTTCTGCGAGTTTATAAGAATCAATGTCAAATATATACCAACAATAAGTCTATCAGCATTAACTGTACAGGGCAATAACTTCTGGTCTGAGCTTTTTATATTTGTTTTCAGTATCACCCTCCACTCTCACAAAAGCAAATAGGGAAAGGAAAAAAAAGGTTTTAAGGACAGGATCGCCTTCAGTGACATGGATTCACCACTGTCACTTTGATGAGATCCTTGACATTGGGCAGAGATGTGGGGTTTATTTTGAAACCAAATTAGTTGTCTTATGATCTCTTTGTTCATATTTCAGCAGCTTTGAAACCTTACCCCACATTGGGCAGAGATGTGGGGTTTATTTGGAAACCGAGTTGTCTTAATCTCTTTGTTCATATTTCAGCAGCTTTGAAACCTTACCAAACAAACAGCTCTTTCCCAAGTTTTGCTATTTAAGATCAGCCAGTTTTGCTCTTTGAATAATTGCCGGCACTAAAATTACTATTTGATAATGCTGAATTGCCTACGTCAAATGAAGGAAGTTCAGTCATAAAGACCCTTTGATCTCAGGTTCCTGCAGCAGGTAATTAATGTTGATTTCCTAAAATCTGAATTCTATAATCAAATTTGGTGGCTAGGCTCTTATTTAGATACTTTGATTCATAATTCTACGGTTCTTCAGTATCACAGATTCAATGGTAAGCAAGGAAGATGTCAAAGATTGCAACTATAGTTGGAGGAGCTGCAGGGGCGCTTGTATTAATGGCTGTAATCATAGGATTCTTCTGGGTTTACAAGTCATGTAAGAACTTTTCGAATAGAACTTCGGAGACTGGCTCCTCAGATCCTTCTGCATTAAGTAAGGTTTTCATTGCAACAAAACATGAAAGAAAACACTGTGTTTTTCATACCGTAGTTTTTGAGTTGTATTTTACAAACTACAAACTCCAACACTGCAGCGGAGTGGAACAAAGGAGCTGGACCTGGTTCATCAGCTAGCCAGTCTTTTTTTGGACCTCAAGGAGCAAGGCAGTTCAGACTGGAAGAGTTGGAACAAGCTACAAAGCAATTCTCAGATAGTAATCTTATTGGATGCGGGAGTTTCGGTCCAGCTTATAAAGGTTGGCTTCATGACATTGTTGTGGCTATCAAAAGACATCGAGGTGCTCCTAGACAGGAGTTCATTGCAGGGGTATAAACGAGTTCTAACTTTACAGTACTTCATGTACGATAGATATCTGTGTCAAGTGCATTACAACTTAGAAATCCCTCACCCCCTCTCAAATGCTTTTAACTCCAAGTTATTCAGACTCAGGTGTGAGTGTCAAACACGAGTGTGTGTCCAATTTCAATTTTTCCAAGTTTTTCCATATATTTGGAGGGTCCTGTGAGGGTTGTTATCCCCATTCCCATGTCCGGATATGTGTCGGACAGTCAAGAGAAAAGAAGAGTCAAGCAACATAGCTTTTAACTTTTTCACTTGGTCCATTATGTCAACAATTAGATCTAAAATGTCATTCCCTAAGTAATAATAGAAGTTGGTTGAGATTTGTGATTCTGTTAACTTGCAGACACTTCATGAAGATAATTAACTGTCAATGCTTTTGATTTTTTTCCCACTTGATTTGTTCAGAATGTTCAATAGAGTGTCATTGTATTGAATAAATTTATGGTATTTGAAATGACCACTTAGACAAGAAGCTCAACATTATATCTCTACTAGCTCCAAACTCGGACAATTCGAATAGCAAATGACATATTAGAGTGTCAACCAGGTAATCTATCTGTCAGAGATTCGACATCGGAATTTGGTTACTCTTCTAGGCTACTGTCAAGGAAGTGGATCCCAAATGTTGGTCTATGAATATTTACCTAATGGCAGCATGTGCAATCATCTATATGGTATGACTCATTAATAAACATAGATTTTCCATGCTCGTCAATGCAAGACATTGCATCAATCTGTGTTTTGACAGATACTGGACGAGAGGCTTCAACTAGACTAGAGTTCAAGCAAAGGTTATCAATAGCTCTGGGGGCTGCTAGAGGTAAATCTAAAGACAGCTGATGCAGGAATACTAAAAAAATAAAAGTTTCAAACTGAGGAAATTATGTTTGTTCGATGCAGGTTTATGCCATTTGCATAGCCTGAAACCTCCATTGATACACAAGAACTTCAAAACGGCCAATGTCTTGGTTGATGAGAACTTCATCGCCAAGGTTGCAGATGCAGGGGTTGCGATGTTACTCGAAAAGATAGAAGAAGCAGGTCCATCTCAAAGTTCTAGCACTAATGTTTTCCGAGATCCAAAGTAAATTTTATTTCTTCCGATGCATTTGTGTTACTGTTATGGAAAGAAAAAAAAACCTTCAGCTATACTCAGTTCGCGCATTGATGTCAGGGCGGCAGTATTAGGGAGCTTCACTGAAATGAGCGATGTCTACAGCTTTGGGGTGTTTCTTTTGGAGCTTATAACCGGACGGGAAGAGGCTGTGCATATCGATTACCTAAGATCCAATGAGAGCTTAATTCAATTGGTAAGAATCACCAAACTATGATACACCTTACAAATTTCCACTAATGCTAAGATCAAGGTTTATGAATGAAACTAAGGTTTAAGTTAAGTTTCGATTTTCCAAGTTATGAATTCGAAGGAAGCTGTTTCCTAGTTCCTACAAATGTTAGATTACTGTTTTTCATCCATCAAGGAATTATTAACAAAGAAAAGCTCAAACTTGATCCAAATGGTATGTGGTTTTTTTTCCTTTTTTTATTTGCTTACTCTTAGTTTTAATCATTCATCATCTGAATCATGAAATTTCTATTCAGCTGTTTTTAACTAACTTATTGAAGGTACAATCACGGCTAAGTTCCAATGATTTTGTGGACCGTCGACTAGTTGGAAGCTTCACTATGGATGGCATTAGGGATTTGATCAAGCTGACACTAAAATGCATGAGTTTTCCGGGAAAAGGGAGGCCAAATATGAATTCGATTGTCGTTGAGCTAGAAAGGATCCATGAAAAAGAGATGGAACTGACTACAGTCAGGGGTGAAGGTACTTCAAAAATTATTCTGGGCAGTGAGCTATTTGCTTCAAAATAAAACAGAGCATTCCTATGGAGTTTATTAAGCTGGGTTCAAGCTTAGGCTTAAAAAATAATTAGGAAGAAGAAGAAAAAAAAAACATTTGTTACTTGGACTCGGATATGAGTGTTGAATACATATATGTAATTTTTTATCTCAGAATAAATAGAAATTACAGTTAAATTTTTTTAGCATGCACCTCAATCAATGAATTTCTAGGAGATTGGCATGCTAAATTTCTCTTTAAGTTTTTATATGTATTTGGAGGGTTATATCCCCATACCCATGTCCGGATATGCATTGGACACAGTTGTTAGACATGAATAGGAAATATCAAAGAGAAGATAAACCAACAGATTCATTACTAAATTTCAGGCAGGAAATTCTGCATAATCGTCATAATCAGAAATGTAAAAGTCATCCATGCCATGCAAACCGGGAAAGTGGTATAACTAATATCAAAGAACATAACAGATGATTCGAATACATCCAATGCATTTCAAGGGATAGTTTTTCGTACTCTAGATTGACCAAGTCTCATTGTAATGCCGTAATTGCACTGCCAAGATTGACCATTGTTTTCGGGCATAGCTGACTCCAAAAGCTCCCGGCTATATTACATTTGCAACGGTTTCTTCCCCTTGCGCCAGATGCCTGTAAAGAAACACCAGGACAGCAACAGGTGATTAAGCTAGTAGAACGTAAAAGGAAAAACATAACAGTGCCACATGACACAGTCAAAGAAGTAGGTAAACATGTTGGATATACTAACATAGGAATATTAAGATGCCAATCAGAAAGGTCGAGGTTCTTAAAAAAGGACTAAAAATTCTAAGGGACCAGATAAGAAACAAGTAAATCATGCATGGTAGTAAATGTTTTCCTTTTATTCATGTTATATTCATTTTTCGAAGCTATGCATGCTATTTACAATATAATCAGATCAATTTTTTTTATTTTTTATAAAAGACGATTTCCTCGTATAAAATTGCAACTCAGGACCTTATGACGCACCACTTTCCAGGTGAAAACATCATAGAAACTGGTCCTGTTGGTCCGGTTATATGAGCGTCCAGGAAGAATGCTAAACATCCTTCAGTCCGAAAAGGTATGTTCCAAAGGAATCCTACCAAATGAAGGTGAACTGAATGGTGCTTATATGTCCCAGCCTGTCTCATAATGCTAGAAGTTACTTTGGGTGCAAGTAGATCAAATCAATGCAGCGGATTGAGACGGGAAAGACAAATGATTATGATAACCTTCCCTGCCAACTTTTCATTTCACGCGTAAACGTGGGGACCATGTGCCTGGATCCTCCAAATCTACTTCAGATGATAATTTCGAAATGATTCAACAAATTCATCGGTAGTGAATCCGTATAAGCTAAGTGAAAGAAGAAAAGATGCTTTTCCTATAAATGAAGGGAAAAGGTAAACGAGCAGAACTCGATCTAATTCACTGATATATGATACTAACAGTAATACATTGCTAATGAAGAAAAGTTAAAACGAAAATTGGATGCTGCCAGCAACCCTCAACAGTTCAGCAACAACGTAGAACTGTTTGATTCTGCATCTTAGACCATATATTATATAATCAAATTATGGAATCACTGTATCGGCAAAGCTTTTACTAAACCTTTTATATCATCACATTCATTTCGCTTTTTTCATTTTCAACTTCGAAAATCAATATTCGGAATTGCTTATCAATTGTACTTCCTGCTGCTTTTTTCCTCATCAGCAAATTCAGTTTCCCTTTCCCCTTTTATCATCAATACTTTGTAGACTGTCTAGAACAGGAATCAAATAGAACCACACAAACATGAAAACAAACAATTTCTAGGCACAAGATAGCTTGTCCCCTGTTTGTCCAGCAAAGATCCGCGAGGATTCAGGGGACTACGGTTCCATAAAGATTTTACATTACCCTACTAAATTACCCTTTCTTTTTAATATCCTTTTCAACCGAAGTTAATTTTACAGATATAAATACCACATTTCTAAGTTATTCCGACCTTTATTTTTCTTGGGGTGCATATGCACGACGCCCATGTCTAGCATATATACGGACCTAGGTATGAGCCCTCCAAGAATCCTCTTACATCAAAAAACTTTAAAAAAATTTGAATATACTTACGTCCGACAAGAACCCCTATCCTAGTAACATAGCCACATTCAGTCATTGAACACCACGAAGACAAAACTCATCAAACACAAACACAAGACCACCTAGAATTTTGAAGAGAACAAAATTTGACACTCAAATCAATACCCAGATGATAAAAGTTAGTGAATTGATTCATCCACCACAACAGTTACATACATGATTTTTTCTGAGGTGAAAGATGTAAGCAATAATTACGTAATCAAATAAAAAAGGTTCAAATTCTTAAAGATCGAAGTGAACTGAGTTGAATGGAACCTAAAAGCTGAAGAGCAAAGATAAAAGCAGCAGTTTAAAGAGAACTGAGATAAAAGAACCTAAACATTTGCACTACTGTTTTATCTTTTCTTGTACTTCGGTTTTGGGTTCTACAATCACAGAATATATACATTAACAATCACAAATTGTTAATGTATGAATCGAATGATTTAGAATTTTGATACTTTATTGTGTTTACGTAGCTCGGAAAAAGAGAAAAATTATCTATGCGAAGATTTAAACTTAAAATTTAATGGATGTCTAATTACATAAACCAATTAGATTTAACTTCAAATTTTCACTTCAAACTTTGATAAATAATCAATTAAATTAAGTTTCGCATTCCTCTTACAAGCTTTTATACGTCTATCTAAACCATAAAAAAACACAAAGTTTTCCTATAAAATGCATTTTCTTATCACGATGTCACATTTTATTATTATTTTAAATTGATAACTGAAAGATTTATATATATATATATTTCTAATTGGGATGTAAAATTTTGTATGCAATATATCAATAGAATATAAGTTTAAAATCATTCAGCATGAAAATATATATATATATATATATATATATATAAAGGAAAAATCATTTGATCATAGAATTAAGTTTAGAAAAAAAATTGAACATACTTTAGTCTTACAAAATTATTTTAAATTTTATTATGAAATAATGATTTTTTTAAAAAAATGATTGACACTATTTTTATCTTTTATATTAGTATTATTATAATCTTACTGAAGTGAAATTCAAAAAAGATAATTTATTTATTTATTTTATAAAAAAAAAAAGAGGCTTATTATTATTGTTATTAAATAAAAGCCCAAAATAAATGGTCCAACTTAAGAATTGGGCCTTAACCCTTTTACTCCGAAATCAGGGACACGTGGCGCATAATTGATCCCCTTATCCACTTCTTAAACCCTTTTATAAACCTCTCGGAACAATTTTTGCCGTTAAGACAATGGCTTCCGTTTCTATATCCGCAAGCTTCTTTGCTCGTCCTCAGGCTCAAGCTGGCTCCAAGACTCAAAAACCCTATCCTAAGAAAAACCCAAACCCCAAATTCAAACCCAGAAAAGTTAATAAATTCAAGTCTCTCACATTATCTGCTCCACCTCCGCCTTCTTCTTCTTCTTCTTCTTCTTTAGGTGCTCAAGCCACGACTTACACTCGCCTTCCTCCCAAAGAAGATTTCAATTTCGAATTCGCAGTTCCCTCTTCGAACGAATCCGATGAAATCAAGCTCTCTGATTCTGATGTCGCGAAGCTCGGTTTCAACAATGCTTCCTCTGAAATTGAAGCTGAAATGTTAGATACCGATGATGATGATAATGAAGAAGAAGAAGAAAATGGAAGTTTGGATTTTGAGGACGAAACCTTCGATGGAAAAATCGTAGATTGTTATAATGGCGATGGAAGTTCGGATTTTGAGGACGAAGGGGAAGAGGAAATTTATTATTACGATTCTGATGGCAAGCTGGTAAACTTATCAGAAAACGAGGTTGATGATTTGGGGTCGGAAGCAAAGGAGAAAGGGGTACCGGCTGTTATGCGATGCTTTGACCGAGCCAAAATTTACGTGAAAGCGGGGGATGGTGGGAACGGAGTGGTCGCGTTTCGGCGTGAAAAGTACGTGCCTTTAGGTGGACCATCGGGAGGCGATGGAGGGAGGGGAGGAAACGTGTATTTGGAAGTCGATGGAGCGATGAATTCGCTGTTACCGTTTCGGAATTGTGTGCATTTCAGGGCGGGGAGAGGAGCACACGGTCAGGGGAGGATGATGTGTGGAAGGAAAGGAGAGGATGTGTTGGTGAAGGTGCCACCAGGGACGGTGATTAGAGAGGCGGGAAATGAGGAGGTTTTGCTGGAGTTGTTGCATCCAGGGCAACGGGCGTTGTTGTTGCCCGGTGGGAGAGGAGGCAGAGGGAACGCTTCGTTTAAGTCCGGGAACAATAAGGTGCCTAAGATTGCTGAGAATGGAGAAGAAGGTCCTGAAATGTGAGTTTTCCTTTTAAACTATTACCATATTTTTGAATGATCAATGCATCTTATAGTTTTAGTTTTGTTCCATTGTTTGTGTTTTAGTTGTCAGTCTTTCTATCGTTTCATAGACCTAACAATATTAAACACAACATGATTATACCACATGAATACATAAATGTTTCTATATCTATATAATATGAAATATTAACGTATAAAAATTTATATAATTATAAAATAACTTAAACATGATTATGACATCATAAAATACACAAACACAACATAGATACAAGAATTGCCAGGTCTATTGTTTCATATGTCCTTAACTTTAAAACAATGGAAGGAGCAAAGATGTCAATTTGACCCAAAAAAAAATGGAAAATTAAATTTTAAGTTCATTTTGTTTCGATGTGCCATAATAGTTTGAACTATCAATAAGGTGCATTCTTTCAGAAATTGTGTGTATTTTTGAATAAGTTATGAATTTCATGATTTTCTAATGTTTAATAGCAGTTCAACTTTTTTGAAGCCTTATAGTAGTTTGACGAAGTGTTCTTACATCATGCATTTGGTTTTTGGTTCTCCACTCGGAAACTAAGAGCAATTACTATCTTGCAATGGCTCTTTCTTTGTTTCTTCTTAATATGCAAATTCGGAATAAGGGTGTCCTTGAGCAGGTGGTTGGAGTTGGAGCTAAAGTTGGTTGCGGATGTTGGTATAGTGGGTGCTCCAAATGCCGGAAAAAGCACTCTTCTAAGCGTGATAAGTGCTGCTCAGCCAGAGATTGCAAATTACCCTTTTACAAC
>JAQSVH010000002.1:4631570-4644805 GCA_029448705.1 Adansonia digitata | reverse complement strand
AAACATGATTATGACATCATAAAATACACAAACACAACATAGATACAAGAATTGCCAGGTCTATTGTTTCATATGTCGTTAACTTTAAAACAATGGAAGGAGCAAAGATGTCAATTTGACCCAAAAAAAATGGAAAATTAAATTTTAAGTTCATTTTGTTTCGATGTGCCATAATAGTTTGAACTATCAGTAAGGTGCATGCTTTCAGAAATCGTGAGTATTATTGAATAAGTTATGAATTTCATGATTTTCTAATGTTTAATAGCAGTTCAACTTTTTTTGAAGCCTTATAGTAGTTTGACGAAGTGTTCTTACATCATGCATTTTGTTTTTGGTTCTCCACTCGGAAACGAAGAGCAATTACTATCTTGCAATGGCTTTTTCTTTGTTTCTTCTTAATATGCAAATTCGGAATAATGGTGTCCTTGAGCAGGTGGTTGGAGTTGGAGCTAAAGTTGGTTGCGGATGTTGGTATAGTGGGTGCCCCAAATGCCGGAAAAAGCACTCTTCTAAGCGTGATAAGTGCTGCTCAGCCAGAGATTGCAAATTACCCTTTTACAACTTTACTTCCCAATCTGGGTGTAGTTTCATTTGATTATGATTCTACCATGGTAGTAGCTGATCTTCCAGGTTTACTTGAAGGAGCGCACAGGGGTTTTGGCTTAGGTCATGAGTTTCTACGGCATACTGAAAGATGTTCAGCACTGGTACGACTTCTTGTCATATAGTGCCCCTACCGTAACCATGCTCTTTAAGACTTAATTTATAATTGCTTCTCCTGCATTATGATAGTTTAAATTCACTATTGGCTTCTTTAACTGTTAAATTTGTTCTCCTTATATATGTTGCTCAAACTCTTCATTTTTCTTGAAGTACTCGTGTCCGACACATATTTGGACATGATTATGAGGTTATGACACTCCAAGGATCCTCCAGATACATGAAAGAACTTAGGAAAAAAAAGCAAACCCATTTCGAACACATACCCATATCCGAAGCTTAGTTTCTGTGAGTTTCTTTATACCATTTATGTTTTTCACCAAGAAAGACATGGATAGGATTTATGTTTGATATTCCACTAGTCTTCTTATTAATAAGGCTAAAGGAAATGGTTTTATAGGATGAACAGAATCTCATCTCTGCTTTCTGGTACATAGGTACATGTTGTTGATGGTTCAGGACAGCAACCAGAACTTGAGTTTGATGCGGTTCGCCTTGAGCTGGAATTGTTTAGTCCAGAGCTTGCTGAAAAGCCATACATAGTTGCCTACAATAAGATGGACCTTCCAGAGGCATATGAGAATTGGCCATCATTTAAGGAAAAGTTACGAGGTCGTGGAATCAAAACTTTTTGCATGAGTGCGGTAAAAAGGGAGGGCACTCATGAAGTTGTCTGTGCTGCCTACAAGCTTCTTCAAGCAACTAAAGAATCCAATGAGGGATTTGAAGGTTGAATTTTTTTTTAAGTTGATTCTTTAATTTTCTTATAATTCACATCCCTAATCCTTAATTATATTTCAATATCAAATTCTTCTTGTACTCTATGAATCTTAATCCATTCCATTCCTTGTTTACAAGTACTATCTGTTCTTCAGGTTTTCAAAACCCAATAGATTTGAACCATGTTGCTGATATGGTACAGAAGCAGCGAAGCTCCTCTATTAGTGACTTTGAGATCACTCACGACAGTAGTTGCAGTACTTGGCATGTAAGTGGAGCCGGGTTGCAACGCTTTGTTCAGATGACAAACTGGCGGTAGGTTAATAACTCTCATCATTGATTGCTCATGGCACTTGCTTTTTTCCTCTCAATTTGCTGTCAATCTCTTTCTGCTGACTGCATTCTATTGTAGTTTATGGTGTTCATATCACTCCGGTGGTACTGTGGAGCATGTTCTCTCTTATTTCATCTCACAAATTACAGGATATATAATACTGAACAGGTTTTATGCTGCAGTGTATTTGACTTGTAGATCAAGCAATTAGCCGGGTAGTTTTTTTTTTTTCCCTTCTTTCCTGTAAAGGAGCGATTCAACGAAGCTTGGCTTTTGTCTGAAATGCGTTTTTAAGCATTGACTTTCTAGTTCCAGAGCAGCACTTTAGACTGTATTGGTAAATATCTATAATGAAATTTTATGTAATTAAGTTAATTCCTCATGATTGGCCCTTAATTAGCACTTTGGACATGAATATTCTATCTTCTTGATCCTTTCTTTTCCCATTCTTTTTTCTCTTTTATGTTTCTAGAGGAAGAAAGTGTGCTGAAAAGTTGGACAAGAAAGCAACCTTTAGTGCAATGCAAAGTATAAAGTTCTAATGTTTCAGGTCTTCAATATGCATAGTTCACTTTATTGACTAACATTTCCTGTAATTAATTATGAATGATCGAATTTGGTTTCTGTATGCACTGGAATGATATAGATCCAGTCCCAAACCTGCCAATTTATTTCCTTTTGCCTGATCAATTGTTCGATGATTCATTTAATTTCGATTTAGATTTTACATTTGTTGCAATGGTGCATGTTCATCATATGACTTGTATGAACCGAAGTTTAAGCCATTTGGTTTTTTCATATATAAACGGATCATATGCATTTCTTTGTTGAAAACTGAATCCTTCTCCTTCCAAAAAATTCTTGCTAAGAAGGTGATGTATTTCTCTGACAAATGATGTGAGTAGTGACTTTTACAAAAGATTAGTTCTAAACAGTGTAAAACAGCAACCAAAACGAGTGCTCTCAACCACAGTAGTTACTATATGTGTATATCACTGCATGTTTTTCACTTGCGTCATTAACTGCTCCAAATTGATGAAGAGGTGTTACTGTTATTCATTTTCTCGTAACATGTCACTCAATTTAACAGATACATAGACTCCGAGAAAAGGTTTCAACATGTCCTGGAGGCTTGTGGAGTGAATAGGTCTCTCATGAAGCTCGGAGTGAAAGAAGGTGACACAGTGATTGTCGGAGAGGTTTGTTGGCACAGCCATCTATATAGATATTGAGAGCATATTCCAATTTCTCATCATCTGCAAACCTAGCTATAAATTATCCACCGCCTCCCCGTCTCCCATTGCTTTTGTCTTCTTTTAGTTGAACTGGATTAATCTTGGTGAAGAATATTTGTGAGAAATTAAAAACAAGGATATATCAAGTCCTTTTATCCAATGACAACATGTTTTGCTTTGTTCCTATCAGATGGAGATGGTTTGGCATGATTCTGCAGAGAATTCCAGTACGCCAAAAATGAAGAAGAGATCAACCGAGTCAATCAAATGGCCCCAGTTGAAGTAACCGGCGTCTGTAACTATTGTCATTGAACTGCCATAGTCGGAAGTTGGTAAAGGTAGGCGGGATTATAAGCACATTGGTTTCGGGGCCTGTTCATTGCTTGATTTAGTTTTAACCAACATTTTCTCTCCATTTAAAACCCAAGGCCTATGCCTTCACCAAGAGACCAAGAACTGCTGCATGAATATTCATGCACAACACATAAGCAGATTATATTCTAGCAGACCTTCACAGGTGCCGTAAATCCATGAGAGATGACATTGAGCTCGATGAAATGTGATGGGATTTGCCCACAATTAGCAACGGAGATTTTCGATGTGTTCAATTGCTTTGCATTGCTGAAGAAGAACAGGCAAGTTCTTGTCCAGTTCATTGTTGTGAGCTTTGATGTTGTAATTGCAGTTGCAATCAATAGTCTCCAAGAGACTTGTAGGTAATGCCTTCATTCTTCTTAATATTCTTTGTTAAGGGCAATAATTCATTGTTGAAGTAACTTAAGTATATAATTTAATTAATTTTCAAATTTATATTTGAAAATTAAAATAGCCTTTTTGCCTTTAAATATCATTGCTTCCAATTTCATGCATAATAGAATTGCAAAAGTTTTACTTGTCAAAGGTTCAACTCGGTCCGACGGGTAAGAAAATTTGAATAATTATATATTTTTATAATTAAATTTACATAAATAATTTTTTATTTGTTAAACAGTAAAGTCAGTTCGAGTTAAAAAACCCTATCCGTCCCTTTGGATAGATCTAATTGCAAACTTGGAATGCAGCAAATTTTCAAAGAAGAAAAAACATTTGGTAATGGTTTGATCAAATATTATGTATAATCTACAAAATTCTGAATTAAACAGCCAGATTGGTTTGCAACCTAATTTTCAGTTTCCTTCCATCCAAACAGGATTCAATGGAACTATTGGGTTTGTTGGACATCAATGAAATTTAACTATTTTTTGATAAATTAAAATTTTTTTAATATTAAAAAATTAGGTATTAAATTTTTTTTACTTTAAAAAAATTGTATTGAATTTATAATATAAAATTCTTTCCTATGTTACTGAAAAATAAATGTTTAAACGGATATTTTATTAATATTTTATAAGAGATAGATGATTTTATAATTATTTTCAATTGGTAAAACAAGCAAATAGTAAATATTTAAATATAAAATTAATATAATTAAATGATTTTTCCTGTAAATAAAATTGGTTTAATACCTTATTTACTTGTATATTTCAATACCTTCTCATTGAAAAATAATTTTCAAATGCATTCAATAATTGTAATTTTTTTTACCAAACATACCTTAAATACGAAAAACAAATCGAAGGTAAGAAATTTGCAAGTTGCATACGGAAGCAAATTTGTCTTGCTCATGGGCCGAGTTAAAGTAATTAATACTCTATAAGTTTATTTAAGTCTAACTCGAAATATAAGTAATTTTTTTAAAATTTGTTTATATACGTAAATGGGTAATCGAAATATATTTTAGTTTGTTTATATTATATTTTTTAATTTTTAATAATTAAATATATTTTTATCAAATTTTTTTATTAATATTTTTTAAAATATATATAATATGAGTTCTATTATAAAAATAGTTCAACAAATTAACTAGTAAATAAAATAATAATTATTATTGCAAAATATAAATTTTATAACTAGTGAACGTAACAAATGATATTACCATCAATTTTAATAAATATCTACAACTATAAGATAGTGACCATTATAGCACCACCATTTTAAATCCTTTTTTCAATTTTCATTTGGTTTTTGTTTCTATCATCAGCATAATCATGCACTTGCTGCTGCTTCACCTTGACAAGGAAAGTTAAATAAAAAGGCCTTTGGTATCCTTTTCCCCCTTTTTTATTAAATCTTTAACCAAAGAATTCGGGACCCTGAGAGGGTTGTTAAAGTGACCAACGAAAATGCGCCGGAACCTTTTTACTCAATGATTGATGTGCGATCTTTTTCTTGAAGAATACATGATTGATGTAAGATGTTTTGATCTCGAAGAATACGGTCTGAATTTTTTCTTATGTTCAAAGACTCTTTTCGAAAAAACAAATGGGAGTGGGGTTCCAATGGAGAAGTGAGATGAGAGAGTACCCTGTTTTCTCAAAATCAGAGACCATCGATCATCCGCTTCTTATGGAGCAAAAATTTGAACGTCACAATCTGTATGAAAGCTGCTCTCATTTCAAAATATGTTATTTGTAGAAGATAATCACCAGCACAAGCAATAATCAAAATCCAATTAATCTCTCCTCTGAACAATAGTACAGTTTGGAGGAAAGCTGCGACAAAAATGCACCCTTTGTTGGTCGCGGAGGACGGAAGAGACTAGGTTAATCGGAAGATGATTATAGGGGTTCAAAGAAGCTGGATAACTTTGCTTTTCCAGTAGTAAGAAGAGGTACAGAAACTAAATGTTTGAATATAAGGAGCTATAGTACTTGAGTAACCCATGCTATACTCCCAAGAAAGGCTCGAACAGCCTTCAACAAGAAGGTAGGTATATAGAGAATACCTACGAGCACCAGACAATTCCCTCTAAAAATCTCAGCAAAATAATCCCATAACTTAAAGAGGTGTGCCTCCTCACAAAGGGGTCGCAGTGATCAGGCACAATTTGAGAACTAAATGCTGGAATTCAAGTGTACATTTATAACAGTCGAGTTATTCTCATATATTCGTATTATATAATAAATTTATCAAACTCTGTCAAGCATTTCCATTGTCACAACATAATTATGTGTATATCTAAGCCCATATATAGTCACATTTTGATGTCTCCTTGGAGTTTTTCTTAAATTACTTCCATTCTTCAAAACAACCCCTGGTATATAAATACATATATATATATATATAAAAGAGAGTAGGGGAGCAATAACCACCTTCAAGTTCCTTTCTGGGTTGAATTTGAAACTTGTTCCCAAATTGAAAATATAATATAAGATTGATGGACATGAACTCACAGTTGATGCAAAAGGAAGAATGCTGTGGGATTCGATCTTTTCGTTTAAAGAAAAAGATCAGATCAGATCATGAACAAACGCAAGGGACTGCAAAAATTGGATGGGTTTGACATGGTTATCCCTAATGTAAATGCAGGTTCTTCAGTGGTTATTCGAAAAACAAGGTGTATGGGGTTTGCTAAACTTTTTAAAGTTTGGCCATGGGCTTATTCAAAATGGAAGAGATGGCCCCATGAAAGATTATATGACTACAGATGATTGGTGATGCTGTGCACTAGACCTCTATTGTGGAACCCATGATAACAAAGAAATAAAGTCTCCTATGTTTGAAGACTTGCAGAAAAAAAAAATTATGTTTTGGTTCATTACCTTGATCCCAAAAAAAAAAAAAAAAAGAAAAAAAGGTTGAGGCAGTTGCTTCTCTTTTCTCTTATCTTGAAGTGTGCGCCCCCGTGCTCGTGCTGCTGCTGCCACCACTGCCAGTAGAAAGGGCAGAACTCTGACTAGACTGTTGTGTGCTCGAATGAGGAACTGGTCCACTTTGAGAAAAAACAGAACCAACTGATTCACTCGATGTGCTCACTGATGATGACATGGCCGGAGCAGGGTCCTTGCTGGACCCTAAAAGAAGTTCTGGTCTTAACTCCGAAGATGAAGATGATGGAGCAAGAGTACCAACTGTAGATCCAACAGGGTAGGGTGCAACAGGCATATCGGTAAGGGAAGAGGCAGATGGACTGTAACTTAATGTTCCCATAGGATGATCAAATTTGCAAGTAGGTCCGAACTTGCAGACTCCATGTTGCAAATAATGAATGCAAGGTGGTGCACCCTGATGCCATTAAGGAAAACACACAAATAAATATACGAACAACTTAAGAGAAAAAGAATCAAGTTAATTTATGCATGATAAATATAAAAACCATAAAGACCACAGGTAAAAGTAAAATGTTAAGGAATGAACAAATGCAGGACCAAAGAAAATTACAAATTCACAAGTTCATGCTCCCAGTGGAGAGATACGGTTATGAGTTGCAAGCAAGCATGGGACTTACAATGACCATCAATAGCACTGAAAACTGAATTTTGACTGGAAGACCCCCAGGGAACCACATGGTTTGTTCAATAATGCTCTCCACAAATTACAAAACCAAAGTTCAACCATACTTACTATGATCATTCAACTTTATACGTGCTCTTCAAAATTGTTTGTAGAGGAAATACTAGAATGTGCATATAACAAAACAGGTCCTATCACAAATAAACGTTGCATTGCTAATTTACCAAAAGCCATAGAATAAAACGTAATCAGATGTTCATGTAACCAGATGCTAGCGAGTCTGAATATTAACTTGCTGGTTGTTAAAAAAAGTCAGCAGAATGACATTAAGAAAGAAAGGTGATACATCTGGACCGGAACAACAGAAGTACATGGGGATAAGGAACCTGAATAAATAAATAAACTAATCAATTAATAGTTTCCCCCATTTAACTTTTGCAGTTTCCAGCAAGCTGAGTTCCACAGATGTATAAATTACAGTTTCAATCATGAATAACCTCACTTCGTATGTGAAAGTGCAAAGACATTCCCATTCAAAGCAGTCATTTCACCAAGATTGTGAAATAAGCCAAATTTTGATTATATATATAAATAATAATCAGAATTCAGAAGAAGGAAGGCCTTAGCTCACGCAAATTAAAAATCTTATTCAAAACCAAGGTTTCTTCTTCAGCCTGTCACTATAACCAAAAATAAGCTATCCCTGGGATAGGATGGTCAAAATTAAAGATAAGACTGTTTTCAGCATTTCGTGCTGACTACAGTCACCTATGCCACATTTCTAGCATCCTGACTCCTAAGTTGTGACTAAGTCACTTTTCAATATTATGAATTCCAAGGTAGCAATAGCTTGAAAAACTTAAAGCATATAAAACAGGCATTGTCACGTAGAATTTACCAATAGCCATCCATCATCCGAACTAAGAAGTCTGCAACACATCATCAAGCCCTTAAATATAGCTTGGTCTAAGAGCAGTAGTTCCCATCATTCCTCATCCAATTAGTTCAGGAGATTCACATTGAAATTGGAAACTACCACATGGATTATCACCAGGAACTTTATAACAGCACCCAAATTGTGCAGTTGACAGAACAATTAGAGCTACTCTTTCTCAGAAGAACTACTGAATCAACATCTATAAATTACCCAAAACCCACAAACCTACAAATCCTTAATAGTAAATCAATAAAGGTAAGATAGTTTGATGGATTAGAAGACCTTTGGTGTTTACAAAGATGTTGTAATCTACATATCTTAGAAAAGATAAATCAGAAATGAACCCCAGAAATGTTAGAATATCCTTAATAGTAGATCAATAAAGGTATGAAAGTTCACAACCTGAAAGAGAAAGATATTACAAACTTTCTTCCAAGTTAACCTAAAAGACATCTAAGAAGTTGAGAAGTAGAACAATCTTTATGTTCCCAAAATCAACATAATGATTCATGAAAGTCATGTAATATACGCATTCATCATGTAAAAGTCTTTCCATCAAACATGCTTAAAGAGTTCTAGGCAAATTCCACGGGAAATCCTAGTTAATAAGGAAATTTCTAAAGGTTCATGCAAACAATGCAGGCAGGTACATACATCTAGAAAACAACAATATAAATGCACACCAGAAGGATGTTTTTTAATTCCAACGGTACATGAAATAACAAGCTATTGAAATCCAATCCAAGGGTACTTCAAATCAGTAGTTACGGAATCAAACTAACACAGAAGTTTGAACTAGAAGTGCTTTGACAAAATGCAAATCAACTTTTGAATCAAGTAACAGGTTAATTGCTCTATCTAACACACATATAACCGAAAGAGATACTAGTGTTTGTATGACCTACACGTGAACCCTTTAATAATATTGGACTGAAAACTCAGAATAGATTAAGGGGATGAGAACGGGTTTTCCTCAAACAAGGTTCAAGTGGAAGACTCCAAGAATTATTGCAAGATGTTTGTCATGCTCAGACGACCAAAGCATGACCAAATTGATCAGAGAACAACAGGCTGAATGTGTTCCATGATAAGATTGAGTTTATTACAAAAACTTAGAAAATAATAAGAAGCTTTTAGTTACGTGGGTGGACAAAGACCTTGGTCCTGGCAGATCTTACATGCTTCTCATTCATAAATTCAAACCTGGATGCCTGCTTTCCCAAAGCATAAATTTCTGCCTTTTCCATAGAGCTTCAATTTCTCTAGAGCAAAAGAACGCTCTGAGCATGGGCAAAACTCTTACACGTTTTATTAGGTCTAGTTGCAAGATGGAACACACAAAGGGAACACAAATAGATGCCAAATAAATACAAAAAATAATCAATTGTCGTAAAAGCAACTGAGCAAAGAACTCTCCGATTCATGCAGACCAGTAGTAAGTTTTAAAAAGGTTCAGAACTTTAAAACCCCAATCTTGTACAAAGCATCACATTTATATAGCATTTTATTAATGCTTACCGCACGAAGAGGGAGGCCAAGAGGGCTGAGGATGACATCTGCTTTCGGTGCAATCACTTCTGGTGGATGATGATATCTACAGGAGGATCCATATTTACAATCACCTGTTTTCATATAATACTGACATTCAGGATGGTGAGGTCTCACTGGAAATGACTGCTCCTTCTGAATACTACTTGAAGGCCCACCACTAGAAGGTACAGTTTGATATGGTCTGGTATAGGCAAGTGCTGAAGGAGATAAAGGTGTTACCCCAAAAATTGTGCTTGATCCAACAGTGGCTTGGGTACCAGGACTAACAGGTGCCTGCACCAGGTGCATTAGCAACCTTAACAATAAAAAATTAATGATGTTTACTCAGCACTGAGGGAACTGAATAAATTTTAATTCACCTACCGGATAGGGATTCCAACTTGGAACCGAAACCATGCCTGGGGAAAACAGCAAAGGACTATAGAGGCCTTGCAAATATGAGCCTGGCATCAAGGGAGGCCTTGCCATTACAACTCCGTATTGTTGAGAGGAGGGGTCAGATGGTGACTGCACCGCGGAATATAATGAATGTGCAGGAACTGGTGTCGGCAGAGGTGCAACTTGAGGAGCTGGAGATGGTGCTGGAACCTCAACAGCAGGTGGTGCAGGATGATGGAATTTACATGTTTTACCAAACTTACACTGCCCCGTCTTCATAAAGTAAGAACACTCCTTTTCGCCCTGCTTTACAGTTTTGTTCAATTATTAAGCAAACTTAATAATACATATCTAAAAGATATTAATGTCAAGAGATACAAACCGGACGTAATGGGTATCCATAATAATTTAGAAGCACAGGGCTAACAGAAGCACCTCCCTGCTTGGGATGATGGTATTTACAGGAAGAACCAAATTTGCATGTCCCTTTCTTCATATAATACTGCAAATAAAAGAACTCATAATCAACATAAAAAGTAACTTACTAGTTACTATTTTCCTAAACTCTCAAACCAAATTCACTAAAATTCAAGACCTAACTTTATCCTTTAAACATAAAATCAAGTGACAAAAAAATTATTCTTACCTCCAAAGAATTTAGCTATGCACATTGTTGAAATTGTATCATGACAGCATACATACCTCAAATTTGTCAAGAATTTAAGAAACAATCTAATCAAAAAGTACCTGGCAAACTGGTTGGCCCACTCTCTCCGGATACTCCCCTACATCACCTCTTCCAGCTTCCATAACCTAAGGCAATCATCATCATGGCATGTCTTTCAACAATCAAAACAATAAGCATCAAATTAATCAAAAACTAGATCTTAATGAGCATCAGATTAACCAAAAACTTTTTTTTCCCCAAAATCAAGATTAGCAATTACACTGACTCTTTAATATATTAACCAAAAATTTTCCATTTTTACCCTAAAATTTGAAACCCCATCATTCCAAAGACCATAATCAAACAAAAAGAAAAAAGCCAATTAAAATAATCGAACAAAAAAAAGCCAATCAACACCCTTGAAGAAAACTTCATGTCAGATCAAGAACAAAGAACAATTCAATCAAATTATCAATTGTTTACCGCGGCACGGTCAAGTGGGTGATTGAACCGACACCTAGAGCCGTAGCGACAAAGCCCAGTCCTCAAATAGTACATACAATCAGCTTTATTGGGTTGCTCGGGGTATGATTCCGAGTCACCCCCTAACCTCAACCGCCAAACTGGTTCTACATTTCAAACAAAAGCCTCGTATTACATCCCACATTACACATCAAAAGCAAAGCAAAAAAAAAAACCCGAATCCCAAATTAAAAAAAAAAAATTTAAAGAGTACTCTTCAGTCTTTACCTTCGATCCCCGTTTCGGGTCCCGGAGCTGTCCATTCCGGTTGCGGATCGGACTCTGGGTCCCGCTCCATTTAACGTACAGTACAACAAAGCCCCCAAATTACCCAAATTGTAATCCGATCAAATGGGTATGCCTTCTTTTCTAGAGAAAAATAAAATAAAGAAAAGAGATGCAAACAACAACAACAAATCGAAAGCCCCAAAAAACGCAGAAACTTTGTCAATCTTTTCGTTTCTTTCCTACACTTAAACCCCCCAAAAAACAGTCCTTTAAATGTGAAGTGCGAACTTTTTAACTTAAATGTTAGGAAAATTGGTTTGATAGTGACACGTGCGAGGGTAGGCACTTTTTCGACTAGCCAATCATGTTTCCACACCTGTTCCGAAGAACAGCCTTTCTTGCACAAGCAGCTTAACTTCTCACTTCCTTTTCTTAACGCGCTGCGTTTACAGAGCGTGAACATGTGGAAAGTGGAAAAAAAAAAAAAAGGAACTTTTGTATCAATTAGTTAAAAGCAGAAGTTCGTGACGAATGGTAATACAAAAATTTTTTATTTTTTATTTAAATTCGATTAAAGTTGACTTAATAACTTATTGCTAACTTAAGATATTATAATATTAAAATATAATTTTTAATTAAATTTTAATAAAAAATTATTATTAAATAATAATTCATATCCAATTAAATTAATTTAAATTTATAAAATTTTTATCCAAACCTAATTAAAAGCATTTATTTACAAGTTATATATTTGAAATAAAAAGAGCATAATGATTAAGAATCCATGAATTGATAGCTTGGTTTATAGTGCTTAACTAACTTTTTTCTTTAGGTAATGCACCTTATATTTAGTAGTTAAAAAATTAAAGTATAACTCATAAATAATGATCATTTTTCTATCAAATTTTAAAATAAATAAGATTATATAATATTTTATAACGGATATAATTTAATATTTTTCTATTTCTTACCTCTTGCATCAACACAAAGTAAATTAGAAAATTGAAACTATGAAGAAAAAAAGAAAAGGAAAGGGAATTCAACCAAAATTTTTAGGGTTAACTTAGCAATTTGGATTAAAAAGGTTTAAGTGGAAAAAATTAATTTAACCACTTTTATTAAGCATTTGATAATAATGTAAAAAAGTGCTTGAAAAAATTAAAATATAAAAATATATATTTAAATAATAAAATTTTAGAATTACAAGATTAATTATATTATTCTGTTAAAAGTCAATTCTCATACTTAATTTTTTTTAATTTTTATTTAAATTATTAAGCTATAATTTTAAGTGTGAAAATAAAAAATTATTGTATTTACGATAAAATATAACTTTCGTAAAAACTTATGCAAACATATAGTTGTCAAAATTTAAGTGGCTTTGTATTAAAGTAAATTGAAAAACCAAAAAGGAACAATAAAAACAAAAACAAATAAGTTTTGAGTGTTGACAATCGCCTATATTGGCGCGTGGGAATAATTTTCAAGTCTGTTAAAGGCTGGAAGCTAGTAAACAGTATGGAAAAGTCATTCCAATCTATTAACACAATTTAACCTCACAAAACCAACGGTTGGTTCTTCCTTTCGCCGAAAATCGACGGCTATGATAGC
>JAQSVH010000002.1:4605733-4627595 GCA_029448705.1 Adansonia digitata | reverse complement strand
GATGATTTTGATGTAAGCATGCGTGAATGACAATTAAATCCTTATATGGAAGGTGTCACGAAAAAGACATTGTGGAACGCAGCCATCACAAATATCTTGAGAATAGGAGAGGCCAAAAAATAAGCATGGTACAGACTACAGAATAATCATTCAGAGTTTCATCTCCCCATCCCTTTACTTATAATTTTTAAGACAACAATAAATAAAACTACTACAAGGTCTCAAGCTCCCTGCAGATATTAATGACATCTACACTGGTAAAAAAAATGGGTTTTTAATACTGAGAATAACATTTGCAACGGGGAAAGATGAACAAATTTTGGAAGTCGAAATCCTCTTTCGATACCATCCTCTTTCTTCAGCCTAAAATTCTGAAATTAAAAGAAAAAAAAGGCAGGCAAGAAAGCAAGAGGGTTAATCGAATTGGTTGAAAAAGATTCGTTCACTGAGGTGTGAAGTATTGCAGTCTGTTCAGAACATCGTCGGCAGGGAATGGTGCCCTCAAAAGATATGGAAGTCCAATGCAACAAGACCCCTCCTAGATATAGGTTATATACTGCAATTAGTTCAAATTAACCAAGCAAGAATTTGAAAATATCGGTAAGTGAAATGATGCCTTCTACACGGTTACTGCCGGCTTCCACAATAACAACCCGTCTAACACCTGAAAACCGGATATGGGAAGGAAAATCATGTCATACAGTGATATGATTTGGAAATATAGTACATAAATGCATGTTAAATTGGTATATTGCAATGCTACATCGTTGACAAAACGACCAATCTGTAGTTTAAAAGCGAAAGAAAGAGAGAACATCACCAGGGTTTGCCAATTGTTCCATCACTTTATGCAATGTATCGGTTCGCAAACACATCTGACATCTTTGACTTCTTGTCTCATAAGGAGTGTTAGAATCTTGTCCCAATTGTAATGCCTGGTGAGTAACTCGAGGGAAAAAAGAAAAAAACAAAAAAATAGAAGATTAGGAAACAAGTTTTCTGAAATATAAGAAGATATCGGTTGAAAACCGATAAGGGATCAGCCGAATCCAAGTGGATGTAATGCACATTACTTGGAACATGGAAAATATTCTCACTTTCCATTTCCATATGAAGGTGAAATGGATTCATTTAATCTAAGAAACACTTATGCTTTGCTTGGTAGGGTGGCTCGAAAAATGGAAAGACAAAAAATTGAAAGCAGAGAAAAATGAAAAGACAGAAAATATATTTTTCTTTCCATTGGTGTGCTTGGAAAGAAAGATACAAAAGTTGAATATTTTCTTTCCATCCATTGCTTGGCAAAGTTGAAAAATGAAAAGAAACAAAACAAAAGATAAATTATTTCTCCTCGTATGTTTCCAATTTGGAATCATTAGCTTTTGCAAATAAGGGTGAAAAATGATCAACTTTTCCTTTTATTTTTTTATTTTTTTTCACTCTCACCATTCTCTCATACCAAGCACCTAGAATTCACTCTCTTCCTATTTTTTTTTTTTTTTTTGCCATCAATTTGTTCACTGCATCTTAGATTCTTCAATGAGATTTTACCCAGCATGCAACCTTAGGGCTTTGAAAAAATTGCAGTAGATACGAAAGCCAAAATCAAAGCATGTTGGCTTGCAAACTAGCGGTCATTAAAAGCTATTACACTGCATGACTTTTGTTTGAGATTACCAACCAAAATATGGCAATGGTCATGATGCAAGGGGAACAATTACCGCAAGGCATAGAGGGGTTCGTCATAAGCGTCTATACCGAAAAATCGATTTTCAACGAGATGAAATTAGGGAAAAGAAATCTTAAAAATATCGACCTTGTTTGGGTAGTCAAATGCATAAACTGCAGAAAAAGGAAGGACAGTAGTCATGACATTACCTGATAAACAGTCATTTCATTTAGATTATGTGTATAAGCTCTGCCTTTTGCCAAAGCCGTTATATCACTGGAAAAAAAAATTATGAACAACTATCACCCTCAATCCAAGCTGACAGTAAGTTTTACCTGCTAGAAAGTTAATCAAATGATGCCTTACCTCCGACAATATATGTCCAGTAACGAGTCATTGTCATCAACGATAGGTATTGAACTTACTCGAGCTGTGAAAGAAAAAGGGGAAAAGCCTTATTATACCAATATACAAAACATAAATACATGATTATCTCAATTCATTTGAGGTTGCATCTTTGAGGTATTAAACTTAACCTTGTCCTTCTAACTTCAAGAAAACCACAAATATCTCCTCTTTCCTCCTTATACTCCCTTATAATGTCCGTAAAGTGTCAAGAAAACAGGAAGCATACCTTGAACTAGCATATTTAATGCTGAACTAAGAGAAGCGGTAGGTCTCAGCATTGCAAATGGCCGACTGCTGGATTCTCCAATTCTTGGAACCCATGTACCGAGAGGGATTGCGTAGATTGGTAATTGTAGGATGGGCAAATAACCAGAACAATGTTCGAAATACCTGCATATGCCTAGAAATCAAACTCCATTGATTAGGGAAGCTATGTACTACCTAACGGATAAAAAAGTCAAAAACAAATCTTGTTAACCGAGAAAACTAGTAAAAGGCTCACTTTTTAGTATTCCAGAAAGAGAAGCAAGATGTAATAATTCGGGAAATGAACCGTCTTCCAAGGATGAATGGATAACTGGAACTACCGCTACTCCACTTTGCAAAATTTTCAAAGCTACGTCCTTCAAATTATCAGATGGCCCAGCCTGCATAGTCAACAATGATCAACAAACCAGTCATTTACAAGACTATCAAAAAAATGCTGCCTTTCTCAAATGGCAAGGAACAAGGGAAATAAGAGATGAAGCAGAAAACCATGAATAGGAATATATAAAAGAAAGGAACCTGAAGATGCAGCCTCCTCAAAACACCAAACAAAAGGGAGCATAATATGTAGTAATAGGTATTGGCAACTAATAAAATAGGGGGAAAAAAAAAGAAAAGAAATGACAGGTTTTTTCCCCCTAGTGAAAACCATTTTACTCAAACATGGTTGCCTTACGAGAAGCATGATTATTAATTCATTGCCATCATTACAGGGAATAATCATCACTCAAGTGGTCATCGATTCATTGCCATCATTACATAGAACAAGGTTGCCTCAAGAGGAGCACAACTGCATGGAATTACTCCAATCCTGGCCCTCATTTTTCAACACTTCATGATTGCTATATAATGTTCTAAGGAACACCTTTTTTAGTTTTTCTTTTTCTTTTTTTTTGGGGGGGGTGGGGTTGTGGAGGCATAATGACATGTGCTTTCCCTGACACTAGAGTTCTTACACTTATATAATATCTAATCCCTTAATATGATGTGAACTTGTTTTGTCACTTATAATTCTTAAAAAAGCACTACATCCGCATTGGAAGTTGTGCCAAAATAAGATTTTGGCAAGACATCATAGCAGTACAAACATCTAGTTATGCTGGTCACAATCAAGACCTCACACTACCTCTATATGATGTATGCATATGTATATACTAAAGCATAAACATACAAACATGAATGGAGAAACAGCTCTGTTCATTCGTACAAACAAACAGAAAACACAAATGCACGTGCATAAAAATAACATCTTTCTTAAGTTATTATCCAAGGTAAATCGCTATATTAAACACTTACATAGATGAGATGTTTTGGAATTGGTCTCCCATGCCCATCAACTTGCCCGTTCATGTATGCCTTTCCCTCTTTCCAGGCAGAAATAGTGTGTGTTTCAAGCTCTTCCTCTGTCAAATTTGATCCATGATTTCCCAGCTGCACAACAATAAGAGTAAGCATTAAGAGAAATACACAGAAAAGAATATCCATCTATCAGACAATTATTGAGTATTAATATCTAGAAACTTTCTAGTTATCTGAAATTAAAATAAAAAGAAAAATCTTGGTATGTGATTCTGCATTAAAAACATACCTCTCTCAGAATCAATATAAAATCTGAAGCACTTAGAACTCCAACAAACTTCCCCTTGCAGCAGTCCCAAAGAGGAGCCATGGCAATACCCTGAAAATGGCTAGACTCAGAAAAGATATGTATCCCAGTCCCAGCTCTTTATCAGCAACAAACAAATAGGTAATGTCCATCGAGAAATCTAGATACACCTACAGCTAGAAAAGGATCTAAGAGGCAATGATTAGCAAAAGAAAAATACAGACGTTTCCTCTTCTTTCTTTCTTCCTTTCTTTGTTTTTCTATGGTGACAGAGTATGTGGCTATGCGGAACATGTATCTTAACCAGCAAAAAATCAGGAACTGTTTAAATGAAAATAACTATATTCACTCCATAGACATCCAAAAACAATAACTAAATCCTAACCTCTGAAAGAACTAAACAGATACCTGTTCAGACAGAATATGAAATGCTTGTTTTACAGGCAACTGAACGTCCAAGGCAACAACCTGTAAGGCAGATCTGTCTAAATTAGCAAAGCGGATTAACATGCACTGATCAGAGTCAAACGTGCAGAGAAGTCATGTATATTGTGAAGGAGGGTCGATAGGAATGCATCCAAACCTTGCCTGACTCAGGTAGTAACTCATAAGCAGTATGTGCTTCCAAGAATACAGAGATGCGACGATGGGAGATCCGTACATCCTCTTCCGAAATCCTTGGCATTGCTTGATTCAATGTAACCGCAGAAATTCGATGCTGCATTCCAAAAAAGGAACTAAAATCCACTTACATGAGAAAGTAAAAGGAAATAAAAAGTTATTAATGAATGAAAAATATATAAGGTACATGATATGTATGCATTAAGAACTAAAATGCAACAAGCACCAACCATATAAAGATTACAGTGTTTGCAATGCACAACTAGATCTGCGACAGCTTAAACTAACATGAAAAGAACACCAAATCATTAGAGTCCATTTGGCATTGCTATTGGGACTGCATTTGACTGCAAACGCAATGCCAAACAAGGTCAAATCTTTGATAAAAACTAATCTTGATTGCGATGAATTCTTAGCAATCACAAAATGCAGGTTCCTACCTGCTTCTACGATCTACTTTTGCGATTATGATGAGTCTGCTTTTGATACCAATTTCTTAAACTCAATCACAATACAAAACTAGGCCTTAAAAAGTATATTAAGAAAAAAAAAGAAAGGAAAAAAGTTATGTAAAAAATTATGGAATGTAACTAACAATTACCGTGAGACCATTATCCACTTCCATGTTATTCAATGTGTCTGAACGGGGTTGCACCTGTGGGACCTCTGCAGGTACAGGTAGAGTGTCAAAAGTGTTAACCATTCCATAGTCACCATTCCTGTGAGGTTGCCGTTCATCGTGTCGCCATTCACCATCAACAAGAAACTTGTACTGCATGTAAGAACCAACACGAATAAGCAAAATAAAATACAAAGAAGAAGGATTGAAGGCTAAAATATTTTGATTGACATGCTCCATAAGTGCTCGACAATAAAGCCACCCTAAGCTAAATAGGATCAAAAAAAGTGCTCGACATGCTCAACTGACAAAAATTAGCACTGAACAAATTAGAAATTACCCATATTTCTAAAAGTTTTGAAATTCCAATTCCAATAGAGCAAACTAACCAACCTCATGGTAACCGAGTGATACGGCACAAACGGCTTGAAACACATTGGGGGCACCTTCAACCTGTGACATTGGCACGAGCTCGGCCCACCTTAATTTTTAAACCAGTAACCATTAATCCAAATACTAACCATAAGCCTAAACATCACAATTTTCACATCAATAACATCTTTAAATTAAAAAATAAAATAAAATAATATGTCACCTATTGAAAGAGCCAGATATGAAGACATTTCTCCCACCATGTGGCCATGTAAATTGAATTGGAAACAGCACCATGCCGCCGGTGGTTACTCTGCCGGCATCCCGGGCCGGATTCATGTCCGAAGCAAACATTTGGCAGCCGCGTTTTCAATAGAATTAAAAAAAGATATATATATATATATTATAAAATAAAACCTTCCTAGCAATCAGCTTCTTCTTTTTAACAACTTTCTCTTCTTTCAATCGCTGCAAAAATATGACACAAAAAAAGTCAATAAAGCAACAGTTATAACATCAAAGCTTCGCCTTTTGGTTGATTGTACGGACAAAACCCTAACTATGAAAGATTTTATTTTTTGAAAAAGAAAGGGGGAATTTGGAACTCACCAAACAATGAAGGCAAAAGGATAGCTTTGAATTTTGCAGGAAAAAAATTCAGTCAAATTTGAAAGAAAATAAAAATCGAAACCCTAAAAATGAAATTGGAAAAAATTTTTTTTTGTGAATTTATTGAAAATAGGTTTGAAGATCGTATGTTTTATGCGATATGATCGAATCTATTTTTTTTCGAATTTTTATAATTTTTATAATTTTGGAAACCCTAATAAAAGAAAAAGATGATGGCTTTTTGAAGGGGACGTTGAACAGTAATTATCGTCTTTGTCTTGGGGTAAAAATAGGAGGGGATATCGAAGCTGAAGCTTTTTTTTTTTTTTTTTTCACTGTGGACTTTTGGGGTAAGTTAACGGTGTTTTTAACCGTCGAAACTGTAAAACTTTTCGGTTAATATCTAGCGTTTGCTTTGAGTCTTTTGTTTGTTTTCCGCAAAACACGTGCGGTTTCTTGGTGGGACCCATTACTCATGTGGACCAACCCAAATTAGTAGAGTTTTCTTTCTTTTTTTTTTTCATTTTTTTTATAACTATAATTTTCCAAACGTTGTTTTCAAAAAAAAATAATTTATTTAGTGAATAATTATTTTTTAAAATTAAAAATTATTGAAAAGGGTGTATTTTTATTAGATAATTATTTTTAGAAAATTTTGATAGAATTTAATATTCTTAGAATTTATTTTATTATTATATTTTAATTTATTTTTTATATGCTTTTCATAATTATCATGACGATATCTACTATATTATGGGCATTATAATTAGTTTTTACTATAATGAAATCAAATTAAACTTCTTTACAAGTCGAACTATTTGTCAAAACTTAAAAATTTATACGATATTTAAAAATTTTTTATAAAAATATTAGATTCAAAAAATAAAATTAGATAAAAAATAAAAATCATTAAAAATAGGTATCAAATGCATTAAATAAAAAATTATTATATAAAATCCACTTGACTTTTATAGACAATATTTAAAGATTATTTTTTTATTATTGTATTTAATTATTAATTTCATTGAATCTAAAAAATAATATATCAATTATACTTTATATATATATATATAAATATCAATGCTTAATGACACTAATTAACATTTTACAATTATATATTGTAACTTTATACGTTGTAATTAAGTAAAATCCTCGTAATTGCAAGTTCATTTGATAAGGTCTTGGAACATCTTCCTTTTATGCTAAAATTTTCTCTTGGTTTTAGATATATTATGGTACTAAAAAGTTCTTTAATTCAAAAAATGCTTAATATTTAAGTAATTTGACCCAAAATAATTCTTACTAATAATTTTAATTTTGAGAAAAATAAGCGGATGGCTTTAAAAATATGAGTTAAGATTTTTTTTTTATTATTTTTTTATCTATTACTCTAATACAATTTTAATCACTATTCATAAATTTGACTTTTATTTGACTTTGATAATTTATAAGTAGATCATATATATATGAATGGTGTTGATAAATATATTAAAAAAATTAATAAAAATGATAATGGATGAAAGCCCGATCGTAAAAATATTTACATTTACATTGTGGAATCGCAAAAATAGGTAACTATATTATTTCCTTCCTTTAAATAATAAAAACAATTTTGTTACCAAATAAACTAAAATAACATAAAATTATCATCATATAAATAAAAATATATATAAAAGTTGTCCCTAGCCTTAACTGAGGTTTGAGAAAAAATTACTTTAGATTTGAGAAAAGAATTTGAAATCAAAAATTAATTTGAACTGTAGTTTTTTGGTTTGTTTTTATTACATTTAATTTAGTTTTGATTCGAGTAATATTTAAGTATATTTCGTTTAGTTTAATTTTTTTATTTATAATTAAATATGCAATTATTCGAATCGAATTAAAATTTTTTAATTATTTTTATAGCAAAAAATAAATATTTTTTAAATTAGTGAAAAATTTAAAATAGTGTAGAAAATATTTTTAAATTAAAAAAAATCAAATTGACTTACACTAATTTAAATTTATGGAATTCGATTTAGGTCAGCTTAGTTATAGATGCTATCAATTCAATTTCGATTTTATTTTGAACAAAATCAAATGCTAAACATTAACTTTTAAAATCGAATAGAACAATTATCACCTTTAAATTATTATAAAAATTAGATTTTAATATTTCATTTTAAAGATTTCGAATTTTAATGTTGAAATGAATCTTATAAGTTCTACAAAACTGGAAAAAAAAAAGGGTTATTTCACAATGTATAATTCAATATTTTTTTTCCATTCAAGATGATAACTGATTTGTCTTTCTTCTAAAGAGAGAGTTGCCTTAAGATTGAAGAAAAAAAGGTGTTCTCTTTGGCTTTCACAAAGTATGAAAAAGATTGGAATAATTACAGTCATGTAATTTATGATATAAAATAAACGACTTATTAAAAAGATAGATTGCTTACTTATTTGAACAGATTAAATTTTTTTATAAAAATTTTATAAATTTAAATAAATTTATTCGATTCGATTCATTATATAATAAAAAATTTAGATATAATTTGATTTAATTTATAGATATGTTTAACTCATTCTTAGTTCTTCAAATATTTTTTAAATATATCTTTTTAAAATATAATTTAATACATATACGATTAAAAATATAAATTTATAATTTTTTAAATATATAAAACAAATTTAATATATATATATATACACGTCGAATATATACTTATATTGGATTCTCACTTTCAAATCTCCATAAATGCGTGAACAAATTTGAAGTGAAATTTTACCAGACGGCAACGTTTGTATCAATACATTCATTTATCATCTGAAACAAAAAAAAGAAATAAAATTGGAACAAAAAGAGAAAATAAAAAGCCCAAAATTAATATATTAAAAAAATGTAAAAAAGGAGCCCAAAAGGAAAACCCACAAAAGCCATAACTATTTGTTTCTGCTGTTTCGTTCAGAGGAAAGTGTGAACAATTTTCTGGAACCCCAGAAATACAAGGGACCGGAAAAAGAACTCGGCACCGCGACGCGGAACGAGTCAATCCCGACTCGGCGGCACTTGTCGATCAACTCAGTCTCTATCATCTGATCGTCTATATCTCTGATAGTGAGTTATAAAAAATAAAAAAGATAAAAATTGAATTACTAATCGACAAGTTTTATGAAATTGATTGATTAAAAGGTCTTTTTTTTTTTTTGTTTTAATTTGGTAGGATCCAAGTCGGTTTTGGGGGGATTTTCTTTGTGGTTTTTGGTGATTTTTTTGAATATCTTATCGGTTTTTTTTTTTTTTTTGGAATTCGGTGATGTTGGATTTTCGGGAAGGTAGGGAATTGGTGGTGTGAGGGGTTAAGGTTTTGGTGGGTAGGATTAGGGTTTTGGGGTGCGGGTTTGGAGATGGATAAAAATTCTGAGCCTGAAGAAGGAGAAGCTTTCTATGACAGAGATGATAACGACGACATTAATCCCGAGACCGCCTTCTCTTACCTTGTAAGGGTTTAATTTTTGTTATTTTTAAGTAAAATTCAATGATTTTTGCACCCGTTTTATCTTTCTAAACCTTGGAATTATGCTTCAGTTGATGCAATTCGGGTTTTTTTATCGGAATTATGCCGAATTCTGAGTTTGATTAAGCATTTTTGCCACTTTGTAGGCAATGCAATTCTATTAAGCTTTGTTGCAAAGAATGGTTGGCTTGAAATTATGCTTAATTTTGATTTTTTTGGGCATAAAGTGTAATTAACTAATTATGAGCTAGAATAAGTTGTGGGTTTTATATGAATTAGAATTCTCTGAGGTTTTAAGTTCGTGGTATATGGTCATTGATTCACCAAAGTGTTAACGTCGACTTTTGAGGGTGAGATGATTCAGTTCTTTGCAAATGTAGTAGACAAAAGTGTTAATTTTACATGATTTCATTGAAAAATGCTTGGTTTAGCTGAGGTTAAGTTTTCATCGATAGGAATGTAATAAAACAACTAGAAGAATACGTTTTAAAATACCATTTTTGAGTCTTTGTACAGTTTTGTAATTGGTTATGCAATGTGATATTATTTAAATGTTGTCCTGTTCCTCAGCAACGATTTGATGCATGAGAAAATGTTCTTTGCCAGGATGATCTTTCAAACTTCCTCAACATTAGAATTTTTTTATGTTGATTATAGTGTTTGTTTGAGTGCACAATGCGATTAACTTTATCAGTTCTCTTAATTTATTTGATCTAATTCATGTTTGAAATATTAAGCTATAATTAGTTTCATATGTTGTTTTTGAGCTTCTGAAAAGAATGGACTTCGAGATGATAATAACAGTTGGCTTCCTCTGCTTGTTATAGATGTGCTTCAATCTGGTTAATATATCAGCTTTAATATGTATTTTTCAAAATTCTCTGCAATTCCATAGTAATGTGGGGTTTCATTTCTTAAAGGATGAGAAGATTAAAAACATTTTGGGCCATTTTCAAAAAGATTTTGAAGGCGGTGTTTCTGCAGAAAACTTGGGTAAGTGTTTGATCATGGCTTTTACAAACTTTAAATGCTACTATGAGCTTAAAGTTTTTCATTAAAGATGATGACGTGGACAAATTATTTTTGCAGGGGCAAAATTTGGTGGGTATGGCTCATTTTTACCTACCTATGAACGCTCTCCTTCAAGATTATCACAACCAAAGACACCACAGAGAAACTCCAGCACACCAAGGTCTACAAACAATTTATCTAGGGAGGTATATGGACAATATCCTTAATATAGTTTGGTCATTTCTTTGGAAGATGGTGTCCATAGCTATTGCCTAGACAGCTTCTGAAATTCTAGTTTACTTGAGTGCTGTGAATTCTGTTACCATACAGGGTGCATCCCAGAATTTGAAAGCTCCTCCAAATGCACCCCCAACTGGGAGACCTGGGAATGCTTCCTGCCCAACTGGCAGTAGTGCAGTCAAATATAACTCGCATTTGTCTTTTGCACAAGTTGCTGAGAAGTCTGCCTTAAAGGATGACAGAGCGGGGATTCCCAGTGACCAGAAGACACTGAAGGTCCGAATTAAGGTGGGCTCTGATGACAAAGTTCAAAAGAATGCTGCAATCTATAGCGGTCTTGGGCTTGATGATTCTCCATCTTCGTTATTGGGGAACAGTCCAGAGGAAAGTGGAGAAACAGTGACGCTTTCTCAAGGAACCACAAATGAGTCACCCATGAAAATTCTTCAGGTAGGGGTTCTCTTGTTTTCAATGTCTGCCTATGAACTAAGAAGGATGCATTGATATTTTATGCCTTTAAACAGGTTATGACTTCCTACCATGTCCCTGGTGGTGTGCTGATATCTCCTCTTCATGAAAGTCTGCTATGCTTATTAAGAAAGGAGAAGGAAAGACCTTCTAGAGATCGTAAATCTATCCCATTGCTTAAGGCATGTCAAGAAAATTCTTCTGGGTTAATAGATGAGTCCGTTTTAGATAATGGAAAACAACTAAATGAGAAGAAAACAAAATCTTTAATTGGGAAAAGCAAAAAGCTGGTTGAATCAAAGCACAGAAATCGCATCAATGTTGAGAACGGTAAGATGTTGCTTATAAAAAAGGAGTCAGAAAATGAGATTGCAGGGGGGAAGGAATTGTTGTCCAATGACGTGAAACACATAGTTCCATCTAATTCAGTTGATGTTGCTGACTCTATGGAAGCCACACTTAGGGCCCATGGTCTTTCTGCAGACGCTAATGAGGATGGATCAAGAGGTGGATTATTTTCCTCTGACTCGGCAAAGGAGAATTCTTTGGAGTCAATATCTGGAATAAGTAGAACTAGTGGCAAGAAGAAAAAGCAGGATATACAGAGTGGTTCAGTTGAAAAGGTTTGGGAACAGAGTGTAGTAAATTCCCATAAGAATGCTTCACTTGACCTCGGAGACAATGTTGGGAGCAAATGCTACCAAAATTCTGCCCCTTTAAAGTGTAAGGAAGGATCAAAAACAAAAGGTTGTCAGATAGCTACATCTCATGTACAGAATAAAATAAATATTCCCCCCAAGATGGAAGACACATTTATTGTGGGCAAGAAGAAGTCAAAAGGTAGCAAAAATACTGGACAAATTGCTGATTCAATGAAGGAAAGTTTGAGACTTGATGTGGGTGGAACACCTAAAGATACCACTAGCTCTAGTCAGAGTTTTTCTTCAGGTAAAAGTAAGATGCAGAAGTTGAAGTTGCAGAAGGATATTAATAAGGTCCGAGATAATCATAGAGATGCCTCCGACACCAATTTCAAACAAAAAAGGGACCAAATAGATCCATCAATGAGGGCTTTTCTCAATAGGCCAAAAGATTCTGGTCCAATGGATTTTGAGAGGGAGCAGAATGTTTATTTGGACAAGTCAAAGGAAATATTTAGTAGTAGAACAGTTGATAACCAGCTTTTGGGAGTGGATGCTCCAGGTGTGGTTCCTCGCCTCACTGATAAGACACTTGTCTCCCAGACAACAACATTGGCAGCAACTATTCCTGTATTCATACAAGAAAATTGGGTTCAGTGTGATCGTTGTCACAAGTGGCGACTTTTGCCTTTTGATACTAGACCAGAACAACTCCCCGAGAAGTGGTTGTGTAGCATGCTTAACTGGCTGTAAGTTCCTTAGATGACTATCAAATAATGTTTTTGTTGCATATGCTTTTCCCTTTGTTTGATTACACGCTATATTTGTGTATCTGCTACTGCACCACATGCTCCTTGACGTGCAAATAAGTAGAGACACCTGATGAATGATAGGTGCATGCAAAGGTGCATTTCTATGCGAGTGAACATATGCTTTTATATTTTGCTTTTGCTGATTTTTGTTGTTGTTGTATAGGCCTGGAATGAACCGGTGTGACATAAGTGAAGAGGAGACAACAAAAGCTCTCAATGCATTATACCAGGTTCCAGTTGCTGACAATCAAAATAACCCACAAAATCATGCAAATGGAACTACGTCATTGGTTCCTTCAGCTATTCCTCAGCATCTTGATCAGAAAAACTCTAGTTTGAATTCTCAGGTGTCATCTATTCGAGGCAAAAAGAAATATGGCCCCAAGGAAGTGCACAAAGCAGGCAGCAGTTGCCTGAGTCAGATTTCAAAGTCTATAAAAAACCAACAGCAGGAATCTTTGAAAAATAGGGGCTTAAATAACATGACACAGGTCCCTAATGAATCAAATCTCGAGAAGAAATCCAGCTTTCAGCAGAAAGAAAAGTATCCAGTTGCAGGTATTTGGTCCACTTGAGAACCTAAATTTTACTAGCTGTCAAACTTTTATATTGAGACTATTATTTGTTTATTTTTGGGCATTTGTGTCATTGTAGGAGTGACCAAGCAAGCAAAGATGAATACCAAGAGGGAGTCTGATCTTTACACATATGAAGGTTCAAAGAAAACCAAAACAGAAGTTGTATACGCTACTGATAAACATCATAGTTCTAACTTCGACATCAGAAGGTTGGGCCTCAATTCAAGCACTGGCTTGCCAACTCAAGCAAATGGAAGAAGTAAGCAGAATCATGATGAGTGCTCTGTTTCTGGGGATATAAAGCATGATCTGAAAGAAAGATCAGTAGTTTCTGTGAAGAAACTTGTGGATCAAACTCAGGCCTCATCTGATGGTGTGTCATTAGACATGAGAGTTTGTGATAAAAGGGCTTCTGTGAAGAAAAGGAAATTGGAGGACTGGAAGGACAGTCAAAACGGCCAGAAGTTATATATGAAGGAAGAAAGTAGTGAGAGTGGATTTAGGAATGAAAAGAAGTCACGAGATTCAAAGATTGAAGGGAAACAGTCCCATAGAAATGGTGGTGATGGTACATCAAACATTAAAAATATGGATCATCTGATTGATGGCAATGATGAAGTCAGAAGCATTGATAGGCACCAGCACCTAGGTAAACACAAGAAAAAGTCCTCTTCTCAAAAAAGTTTGGATGGCCTCGATTCATTTAGAAGGGACACTGGAACTGGACAAATTTCGAAGGTGGCAACTTCTAGCTCTTCAAAGGTTTCTGATTCTCGCAAAACTAGGGTAAACTTTGAAGAAGCAAGGGGTTCTCCAGTTGAATCAGTTTCTTCATCTCCCATGAGGACCTCACATCCACAAAAGCTTGCGTCAATCGAAGGGGATGGTTCAGGGAAGGATGATGCTGCAAATACTGGCATCCCCCCAAGTGGCAATTTTGAAAGATTTTGGGATGGAGAAGGTACTGCTGAGCTTGCTCGATCTGTTTCAGAAATGAAAGAGAAAGTGTCAGGGGATTTTAACCCCAAATCACATAAATCTTCTACCCTGGATTTTCGGGATAGAGATTCTATTCGCAAAATCAGCATTAAAACTAAACCCTCTTCTAGATTGTGGAATAACGATGGTGATACTTTTTTCGCAGAAAATGGACAGCATGCTCTAGAAAGGCCCCACGGTGAGGATAGAGTGGACAAAGAGTGCCAGGGCAATTTATTTTCTCAGAAATCTGATAAGGGTTACACTTCCCCGACAAAAGAGAGCGAAAGAAGTGCTGCAGATAAGACGAAGGCTTATGAGCCAATGGATGAACAAGAAGATTTGTGTTCCAGAAAGAGCATGAGGTATCAATCAGATGTCGGCCCCAAGGGTCATGCACATCTTCAAGAAACAATTGCTGATTGTAAACTCCAATTGCCAAAATCTAGCAAGGATGATAAGAACCCTGTTGGAAGCAGAGATCCTTCAGGACATTGGTCGAGTAACAGTAGAATGGAAGCCCAGTCAAATAAAAGGCATGATGAATTTCATGCAAAATCTGCTGCTGCATGCAGCACAAAGGGGAAGACCCCTGAGAAAAAGCTGATCCAGGATTTTGGTGGTCAAACTAAAGTAATGCGAGTGGAGACAAGAAGTGGAATGTCAAAAACATCCTTGCATTGTGAAGTTGAAAGTCAGCAAGAAATAATAGGTGATCTAACAGAACTAGAAGCTCAACGGGGAGTTGTCTCTGATGGGTTTCCAGTTAATGGCTCTGGCAATGGTGATGTGTCTAGGGCTATAAAACAGCCTGGAAAAGGTAGCAGCAAGAATGGATCTAACCACAGTTTGGGGAAGCACTTACCTGATTTGCGTTTGGTCAGAGACTTCAATGCTCACAGTCCTGTGAGAGTAAATTCCTCCAGCCAGACAGCAAATGATGCCCTGAATGATGCTAAAAAGCTTAGAAATTATGCTGATCGTCTTAAGGTTTCTTTCCAGATTTTTCTTACATAGATATGCCACTTTGTAGAAGTTATTTGAAAAGGGGTCTTTGCCATCCTAACTGTTACTTTTGTTTCAATGTCCTCTTTCAGGGCTCTGGTTTTGTTTTTGAAAGCAATGAGATTTACTTCAAAGCTGCTCTTAAGTTTCTTGGTGTTGCTGCCTTTCTAGAGACTAGCAATAGTGAGAGTGGTAGACATGGTGACATGAACCAAATGCAAGTGTATAGCACTGCCACGAAACTCTGCGAGTATGTGAATGTTTCAAAAGAGACAGGAAACTGCTGTTTCTTGAACTTCAACAGATTTTTCTTTTGTTTGTTTATATTTACATTAGGATGTTGATACATCCCTATATCTTAGCTCAATGCTGAACTTCTCAAGTTCACAGAATGTGTGCCCAAGAATATGAAAGACGTAGAGAAATGGCTGCTGCTGCTTTGGCCTATAAATGCATGGAGGTGGCATACATGAGGGTTGTCTACTGCAAACATTCTACTAGCACCCGAGACCGGAGTGAGTTGCAAGCCACTCTAAAGATGGTTCCTCAAGGTAAGTCAGGCTTGTTTTTCTTTCTGTGATTTATTGCACATTCCTTTCGATGGTGTGAATTATTCTATTTGGTAATGTTACTTGTAAAATTTGAATCACGTGCAATAAGTGCTGTTGTTTCACATTCCTGAGAATGTCATATCTTATTCCTTGGCTAGCTTGATTAGAAGATTTATCTAACGTATAACTTAAAGAAAGCTAACTACAGCATGAAGGTGGTTTTTCCTATCTCTCTGGAGGGTGGATCACTGGGGCTGTGATTTATTTATTTAAGGCCCGTCGGCAGCGCGCTGGTTTAGGTTCCATTGAAGCTGACATGTAGATATTTCCTGCTTGGGCTAGAGCCCGAATTCTTGTAGAATATCATGCGTCAAGGGGTCGAACATAAAATGTTCACCGTAACAGATGCCTTTTGATTTGATTAAGATGCAAACTTGGCTACTAAAATTGTTGTTTTCCATGTCAAATAGTAGTCACATTTTGCAATGCTCTGAGATTAAGTACCTCACATCATCTTTTTGGATGGCTTCTTTAGGTGAATCTCCATCATCTTCTGCATCAGATGTTGATAATAACTTAAATAATCAACAAACACTGGAAAAGGCTCCATTAGCCAAGGGTAATGTTTCACATGTTGGCGGAACCCATGTCATTGTTGCTAGAAATCGCCCAAGTTTTGTTCGGTTGCTTGACTTTGTAAGTTGATTCAGTCTGACCGTGCCAATATTTCCTTTCTTTTCTCTCTCTCTCTCTCTCTCCTGCTTTTTTATTATTATTTTTTTATTTTACATGTTTTATTAGGCAGTGATCTACACAGAGTATTTACTTCAGTAATTGTTAGAAACTACCTATAAAATATGCTTTGCTCCAAGAATGTTCCTAAGTAGATGAACACCAATTATTCTGAGCAACTCGTAAAGTTGTTATGAGGTAGCTGGGCTTGGTTATATGTGATTTTGGTGGAAATAAGATGATAATCTAAATGAGAAAGTGTCAGAAATGCTAATGAGAATGCTTAGTCACTGGCCTGCAATATATATTTGCATTATCTGACTGGGGTTCTTGGTCATATAGGTTCTTTCCCAACTTGTTGTTTGGAAAGGAAACTCTTGATTGCTGTAAAGTTTGTTAGATAACGCTGCTATATGGTTAAGAGAGGGAGTTAATAAGCTTGTTTTCCTTCATTATCCAATAGGTTGATGTCTACAGTCTGAATCTGCTTGTTGTAGACTGTATTAGGCTTATCTCTTTTCCCTCTTAAATGTCGCCTTCTGATTTACAATGAGGGATATCTTGAGAGTTTGCTTGTCCTGACGTTTGGAGAAAATTAATTTAGGACCTGCAGTCTGCCCAAAGATTTTTATTTTTTAAAAATAAAGCTAGAAATCATTCAGTACTGGTCATATATGACCACGGGTATAATCTCATATGTCAAACCAATGTGGTTCAAGTGGGTAAACGTGTTAATATGTTCCTATTCTGCAGACACAGGACGTAAGTTTTGCGATGGAGGCTTCGAGAAAAACCCAAAATGCTTTTGCGGCTGCTAATTCAGCCCTGGAAGAAACACAAAACACAGAGTTTATTATTTCTGTCAGAAAGGTTATTGATTTCAGCTTCCAGGATGTAGATGGACTTGTATGCTTGGTTCATCAGGCTATGGAGGCCATCAGTCGTTCCGGTTTAGGTGGTGCTAGAGATTAAGTTACCCTAGTATACACTGCATGTTTTTTGTTGGTTTATAACCCTCGTTGTCCAGCGGAGAAGAAAGCGGAAAAAGATGCCTGCTTAGACCTGCATTTCGAAAACAAGCAAAGACACGGGTCACCAACAGCCTGTTGCCTCTCTGTACATGTGTACAAAGTGAGTTTAAATGCAAATTTTGTAATCTATATTTCTTATTTTCACCTTCTTCTTGACATTTACGAGTTCCCAGCATGCTCATCCTTAAGTTTTCTAGTTTGGCAAAAGAGGATAGAATCAAATTCTAGCTTTGTTGGGCAAAGAGATTTGGAGTTCTAGGTAAGATCTCATTTCCATATAGTACCATTTTTTTTGGGGCCTGAGGAAAAGAATATTAGATAGAGTTCGCAAATCATTAGGTAACCATTTTTGAAGAGTTAGAATATTGATATATAATGTTGACAACTTTATCAATTTTTATGCAATTATGGTTCACTGTTCTCTCTGCAATTTGTTTAAATTTTTATTGGAATGGAAATATATAATTCTTTTTGGAAGTGTACTGTGTTAGAGTATTCAAGGTTGAGGTGCTTCAGATAATTTTGCAAGTTGTACATAGAGATGCAATCTGTTATAAAGGTTTGCATTTTAATATCATGCTATATTGGTCAGTGTATTATGCGAAATTATCAGCCCAAAGCCAAGGCAAGTTTTCTCACTGTGAAGACAGGTTAAGATACGAGAAGGTAGAAGTGAGCATTGGGTTAGTTCGGTTTTAAAATTTTAAAAATTAAATAAACGTGTAGAAGCGATTGAATTGACCGAAATATAGGTAAGAAGCCAAATTGAATTAATTGGTTTAGTTAGTTATTTCGAGTTTTTGCTCATATTGAGTTGGATTGGATTGAATAGTGTTAGTTAGGTATGATTTAAATAAAAATAATATAATTATATTATTTGTTAATTAAGTGTTAATTTGTTTGGTTGGTACAATTTAAAAATAAAAAATTGCTAAATAATTGAATAAACATGTTAAAATTTGAATTATCTGACGAATAAAATAAAAAATGAATGAATTGAAGGAAATCGAGTCAGTTTGTTCGGTTAAACAATATTTTGCTAATCTTCATGAAAAATAATATAAATATTGAAATTCAAATCTTAGAGTTAAAAGTGTTCTATTATTTCCTGGCTTCTTCTTTGGCATCAACGAACACCGATATTGTCCTTCCAATGTAAACTCTCTCTCCCTCTCCAACTCCGGACTCCCCCAACAAGCTCGGTACCTCCCTACCTCATACTCATGAGCATTCGTTCTCCCACTCACCAGCCAAACACAGGTGTTGTCGTGTGTGTTTTAGAGGATGTAACATAATGTCAAGGGCCGAGATTCAAGTTCTAAGCTCTTGTAAAGAGGCTTGGTTGGCAAAATTAGATATAGACTATTAATGTCACGGCTTAAGATTCAAGCCCTAAACTCTTAAAGCACTTGTAAAGAAAAGCTCGATCAAAAAACTTGGTATGGATCATATGACTGAAACGAACTTCAACAGCAATTTCCACCCTTCCCTGAGGTCTACTAGCCATAGAGTAAGCTTTGCATCTAGCACTGTCTAAACTTGGTAATTTTTAAAACTATAACTATACAATATAAAAATTGATATGAAAAAAAAAACATGAAATGATATGAAAAAGTAAAAAAAAAAAAAACATAAATATATTAAAAACTATAAAATATGAATTATCAATATATTAACATTTATATAAAAATATACGTCTTAAATACCATTTATAACGTAAAAAAATGAACACATAGATACCACATAGTAAGAGAAGTATTTATAACAAACTATTTTTGGATGTAAGATATGACTTTTGAGATCAAATTTCAAGTAGATATATTCATGAATAGAATCGATTTTGATTCAAAATTTTTTAGATCTCTTATCAAATCTCGGATCGATACATTTAATTATTTAAAAAATATTAAAAAGTATTTTTAAATTATAAATTAAATTTATTAATTTAAATAAATAATCTGATTCTTAGATTGATTTAGTTTCAAGCTTGAATAATTAAATTAGAACTAAAGCCTAGATAAGTTAAAAAAACCTCATGAAACTAATCTAAGCCCCATTGCAAATTCAACCTGTCAGAATGGAAAAGTGAGAGAAGAGTGGGGACTGGGTAGAAAAAGAAAAAGGCATCATAATTTGTCAACAATGAAGGCGAACAAACAAGCCATTAGGATTTAAGGGAACTTTTTTTTTTTCTCTCTCTCTCATCTATTGGACCACCCTACTTTGCTGTATATAATCACAGGCTTGTTTGGTGCTCATATGTCCTTTAAAAAGGGCATCATTTACCCTCAAGGTTGAAAAAACAATGGATATTCAATAAAAAAAAAAGCGATAACTTTAAATTTAATTTAATTAATTTATATTATAATTAATGATATTTATTCTCAAACCGCACGATTTTTTAAAAAAATATAGAAAATTTGTTTGTAATATCTTAATAAAAGATTCTTGAAAGTGATAATTTTTGCTCTTTATAATAGACAAAGTTTCTTGGCACTGAATTTAGTACCCTACATTAGTACTCATTAGGGACATAGGATCCACCAATCTAAATCACTTTTAGACTTTGAACGCCCTAGCTATGTCCACTTTCACCCAGCTCTTTTTTTTCAAAACAACTTACTTTACTTTTGGAAAATTTTCTCAATTCCAATGTTTCTTAGAATTTATAAGTAAAGAACTCACATTTAAAATACACGTTACATCATTAATAAAAGGGCTAGAAATGCTTGCTTTATCCTACATGAGTTTAATCAATTTAATTAGTTCAAGATGATTCAAGTCCCTCCATATGAGTTTAATAAGAATTTTATATTCGATTTTGAAGATTGTTCAGATTTGTAGATGTTTTCTTATATCATCAAGGAGAAAGAATACTAAGGTCATTGGTAGATTCAAAACCTTGTTGAAAAGATTTAGTAGTTACTCGGCTAATATGTTAATGGGGAACAACATATGCAGGAAGCACTGGTCTGGTTGCACTTTTTTCAAGAACAATGGGTGAGCTAAAAGTGTCATGAACATCCATACTACAAATTAAAGCATTGGATGATCATCGTCTAAAAGCTTAAGTTTGGATGACCTTAAGATACCCAAAATGGAGGAGGAGGTGGTAGGGGACTTATCCCTTACTAGATTTATTCAGTTGCTATTTAAATTTATAAAAATTTTATTTAAAATTTAATTCGTACGAATCAAGTTGAACAATCGCTTAATCCATAAATAAGTCTATCCCTTAATTTCTCCAAACACTTTAAGTAACTTATATTGATTTAAAAATTATAATTTGATTCCCTTTTGTTTCGGATATAAAATTGGGAGGAGGAGAGGGACAAAGGCAAATTGACCAAAAAACATCACTAGATTTGGTCTGCAGAAATGGCGACATGTTAACTTCAGCACAATGAAAGATGCCCCCCCTACTTTCTACTACAGCCACTCACAACGTCTGAAATAACTGCAATAATAGACAATTTTAGTGTACCATTTACCCACTACTAGATTCCGTGCCCCTTTTGAAACTCTTTTCCTTTTCTTCACACGTTTCGTTTCACTTGCTCATATAATCTGATGCAAGCACATAATCAAACAAATTCACACCAAGATTTATACTATTTTAGTTTATGTTATGTATGTATAATTAGGTTCTTACATCATCCGTAACATTTTTTTCATAACATGATCTTGGGTATCTTCCTACATCAGTTTGAGGCATTTCGGATTTTATTTTCAAAGTTCTTTCCACAAAAATTGAACTCTAGTGAGAGATCTCTCTTGGTTTGCATATGTAAGGACATAAATGTTATTTCTAGCATGAGAGATTATCTGTTACAAAAAATGTACCCATCTAATTGTGTATGTATGTATATTTAAGTTCTTACGTCATCTATAAAGTCGTGGATATCTTAATTTGTTTTGAGGTATTTGTAATTTTATTTTCGAATTTCTTCCCACAAAAACCGAACTCCGGAGAGAGATCTCTGTTATTGTGCATAAATAAATACATGTACGATATTCCAAGCATGTGCCATTTATACGTTGCAAAAAAATGTACCCATCTGGTTGCTGCCATACAAGTCAAGGCTAAATCCAAAATCCTTCAAATCACAATGAAAAAATCCCTTTAATTATGGTAAATCTTTCGTACTTT
>JAQSVH010000002.1:4592371-4605633 GCA_029448705.1 Adansonia digitata | reverse complement strand
ATGAAACTGTTCTACTTCACGCTTGTTTTTGAAAGAAATATAGATAGTGAGAGCTATTAACAGAATGAGAAAGTAGGTCCACTTTAAAATTGAAAATGAAGCTAAGATGGGGACAATTGAATTCGAAATTTAATTAAATTAATTCATTCATTTATTTTTAAGATTTAACATTCATCGAATTTGAAGTTCGAATTTTATAATCTTCGACTTTTTTTTTTGAAAAAAAAAAAGAGAAAGGGATGCATGTGGTAGCTCAAGTTTGAGGTTTTAGATAAGAGGAGCTGGTCTCAGTCTTATCTTAACCGAAAAAAAAAAAGCAAAAGAGGGTACTTGACAAAAAAAAAAGATTTCAGCCTAGTTTGCATCGATGGAGACTTTGTTTTGGGGGAAGTGGGATTTCAATTTCTAAATTTGCTTTCATTTCTTAGGCAATGATGGAAAATTTTCGGACTTTAAATTTAATTTAATTAGTTCTTATAGTCACCTATACGAAATTATATTTAGCAGATCTCGAATTTAAATGATTATTATAATAAAGAATTCACTTTATAAATTACGTCATTGTTTAATTCAATTTATTCATTTAATCACTTGTAAAAAGTGAAATCCAGTAAGTAAAAGTTCGAATGATTATTATGACAAGGAGTCCAACATTTTTTACCACCAAATTACATGACAGTTAGCCCCACACCTCAGATTACCACCGCAACAATGTGCACACATCGCTGATTTTCTCTAACTATAAATTCGGGCTGTGTCTAAGAGCAGAGCTTCCTAGTAAAACCTGATTACATATTAGTTTTTTTGAAATTCTGCCTTCATGGCTCCGATACCTAGTTTGCCGATTAAAGTTGGACATATTGATGATGTCCAAGAACTGAGAAAGTCCAAACCAACCACAATCCCTGAAAGATTTATCCGAGACATGGCTGAGAGGCCAAAACTTGCATCAACTTCTCAATCATCACCTGGTAACATTCCCATCGTTGATCTTTCTAAGCTCATGAAAGTAGACAAAGATGAACACTATAATGAAATTATGCAACTCAAAACTGCTTGTGAAGAATGGGGATTTTTCCAGGTAGTTAAAAAATGCATAAAATTTTCATCTCAGTTGAAAAAAATTGATTATGGAAAGCTAAGTTTGATTTGCTTTTTTTCAGGTTGTGAATCATGGGGTTGATCTGAATGTTCTTGAAAACATTGAAAAGGTAGCCGAAGATTTCTTCATGCTACCTTTAGATGAGAAAAAGAAGTACCCAATGGCCCCAGGGACGGTTCAGGGCTATGGTCAAGCTTTTGTTTTCTCAGAGAACCAGAAGCTAGATTGGTGTAACATGTTTGCTCTTGGTGTTGAGCCACCTTGTATCAGGAACCCAAAACTCTGGCCATCAAAACCAGCTGATTTCAGGTAAAAAAAAAAAAAAAATTCATGTCACTTGAACTCAAAATATCGGATATAAGTATGTGTTCGGCGCGAATATGTTGAATTTTTTTTTCAGGTTTTTTGGATACTTTTAGAGGAGCTAGGAAAACTAACAAGTAACACCAAACTTGAACCTTCAATGAAGTATGTAGATGATTTGAAGTTTATTAAATGTAACTTCTTCCTTTTTTCTTTTTTTTTCTTAGAGAAAATTTGGAAATTTATTCAAAGGAAATCAGGAAACTTTGCAAGAATCTTCTGAAGTTGATAGCATTAAGCCTTGGATTAAAAGAGGATGTTTTCGAAGAAATGTTCGGAGTCGCTGTTCAAGCCGTAAGGATGAACTATTACCCTCCATGTTCAAGGCCTGACCTTGTTCTAGGCCTTAGCCCACATTCAGATGGAAGTGCCATTACAGTGTTGCAGCAAAGCAAAAATAGCTCAGTTGGACTTCAAATCCTTAAGGACCAATCATGGTTGCCCGTTCAACCTCTTCCAAATTCACTCGTCATCAACATCGGTGACACCATTGAAGTAAGAAAAACCTGAAAAAAAAAAAAAAAGAAAAGAAAGAAAGGAAAACCCAATTCACATATGTTTACGAACTATCATTATTTCGCAATTTCGACTCTAAAATTTCTTTATTTCTACAGGTTCTTACAAATGGGAAATACAAGAGCGTGGAGCATAGGGCAGTCACTGACAAAGAAAAAGACCGGCTTTCAATCGTCACTTTCTATGCGCCAAGCTACGAAATAGAGGTTGGTCCAATGCCGGAACTGGTGGATGAGGAGAAGAATCCATGCAGGTACAGAAGATACAATCATGGAGATTACAGTAAACATTACGTAACCAACAAGTTGCAAGGCAAAAGAAGCCTGGATTTCGCAAAGATCGAATCCCAAGAAATCTAATTAAGAAAAAAAAGAAAAAGAAAAAAGAGGAAGGGGTCCACATTTGGTCTTCCACCTAAAAGATCATTTCACCAGAGAATCAGCTTCTTTCATGGTGGACTGCACTGTTGTTACTCTTTAACTCAGCTTGAAATATATGCATATTTCAGCTTATGGAAAACTTGTGGGGTTCTTTGTTTTCTGAAGTTTTCTTTGTCAAATTGTGTCCTTTTTGTCTCTATAACTTGTTAAAATTACAATGTTTAGGCTAGTTGAGAAAATAATTAACTAGGGTTAGGGTTAATATGTAAATTAAATCTCAAAATTTTGCATTTAGCTAATAGTTCATAGCCATAGTCATGTGCTTGGACTTTATTTCTGGGGGACCAAGTTAACCGAATGAACTAATAATACGTGTGAGGTCAATATTGTGTTATCATTTAGAAAAATGTTTTGACTTGGCATGCCGAAATTGATCGGTCATTGAATTACATTTTAATAATTCGGCGAATCAATATTTATTTAATAAAACAATAATTTTTTATTTTAATTTAATTATAAAAATATAAATTTATTTTTTATATTATAATATTTTTAGATATTAGATAAAAAATTCAAAAATATTTGAGTCATGGCTTACCCTATGAATATCTCTATATATAATGATTTAATATTAATCAACCATATTATATGTAACGGCATTAACTCATTTGATTAATTTATTAAAAAATTTTAACTATAAAATCATTAAAAAAATGTATTATTGACTATCATTAGATTCCTAAAAAGGTATTAACCATGATAATTAAAACAGGAAAAAAAAATAAAAAAGGCCACTTTTAGTGTTTTCTGTCTCTCATTAGATTCCTAATAAGCAAAGAAACATTGCAATCATGGCGGGGGAGCTGAAGAAGGCAAACAGCAGCACTAACATTAGCTTTATTAATTTTGAATATAATATGATTATATAATATAAAAATAAAATAATATAAATTATAAGAATATATATATAAACATATTAAAAATTTATATAAATATATATAATTTTTAAATATAATTATAAAATAATAAAATACATAAATTATTTTATTTAACCAACACATCTCATGTTTGTGAAAGGAATCAAACCCGACATCTAACCGAAACACCATCGATCGATGTTCCTTTGTTGAAGGTAGCAAAGACATTGGAGAGCTCCACAGAAAATGATTTCTTTTATGCATATATATATATATATAGATATATGTATATAGATATATGTATGTAGAGGTTGTAAGGGAAACAATCACTAACCAATTTTTGATGATTATTAAGGTGAAATGACGCAAACGCTGCTAACACTAAAGCAGGGTACAATTGCAGAATTTTCCATACATTTCTGGTGAATAATGCTTGTATATGCATATTTCAAGTAAGTTGGTGAAGAAGACCGACCATAGAGTTCCATAATAATAACAATAATAATAAGAGAAGAAATGCAGATGGTAAGTTTTGAATTCAAACTTGTTAAATGTCAATTGATTATATGAACTAATTAAACTGACGTCTAAGATCAAATTGGGTTAAATTTTTATTCAACAAATTTTGTCTTTAAGCAGCAAGCAAATATTGAAAGTCTAAGCCAAATTACACTTGAACCAGAAAACATCAGAAAACCAAAGTCTTCATATTGAGTTTTGCAATGTTAGGTATATGAATTAATCTTGAGGGGTTAGAAATGCTCGAAGAACAACTACAAACCAGCGTTACTATCGATATTTTATGATTTCTATTTTTTCCATTATCGACAATATTCATCACGTCAACGATCGTAAAAAACATGATGCGAGTAACGATGAAAGTGGAGGACACGAGGCACACTGAGGTTTACAAAGCCATGGACCAATAAAGTTGAAGCAAGTTTCTGGCATTCCCCTAATTACACTTCCCTATTGCAAGCCAATGTTAATGAAATATCTTTTCATTTTGAGGAAAATGATACCAGCGGTTGGGTGACTCCATAAGTAAAAATTTCAAGCTTTTCGGCAGACTTATAGGAAGTTGAAGGGTGTCAAGAAAAACATGATTATAAAAATAATTTGTTTTAGCAAGAGAAAAAAGGAAAAAACAATGGAAGTAAGCACTAATTTCCACTGGTAATGCCAGAAAGTTTCAATCTGACGAAGGCAAAGCGAAGAAAGGGGCCAGTTTAGTTGATTCTTATGGTGGCAAATTACTGGTTTTTTTTTTTTTTGGGGGGGTGGGGTTGACATTGGAATCAAAAGAACCCTTGATTTTGCTTCCATTTACTTTATTTTTTATTGTTTATTTAAGCAATTTGGAAGCAAATTCATTGAATCTCTTTGAATCTCTCAATACCCCTTGTGCAAAGAATGGTCAAAAACAAGTTCCGTTTTAATACGTAAAAATAAAAAGAAAAAAGCTTTAATGGAGAAGTTACTTTGGTGGACATCCCACTAGCATTAAACCTTAATCAATGCTAAAATGGATCTTTAACTAAAGCTTGGTGAATTACCAACACCATATGAACACTCTTAAACTCGAATGATCATTCCATTATCAGTTCAATTCTAAAATTTTTTAAAATTAATTAAACTGAATAAACGTGATCAAATCAGTCGAAAAATATCTCAAAACTGAAATTTTGAATATAATTTAAATCGGTTGGTTAGATCGATTTAACCGATTTTAAAATTTTAAAAAATAAATTATTTATATTGTTATATAAAAATAATTGTATATTATACAATGTACAATACAAACGACGTATTAAATTTTATATAATTTTAGCTATCCCGAGTGAAGACAAAAGATAGTAGTAAATATAAGCTTGAATTTGGCATAAGATTGCTGATAAGAACACCACTAATGAACCATTATTATAACCCATAAGCTAGTGTGTCATTATTTTCTCTCCAATGATTCGGGAATTTATATTTTCCTAGATTTCCTGAAATTGGGTTCACGTACAATCATTTTTCAAGGGGAAAAAAAAAACCTAAACAAATTGTATAATAATATTATATTCGTATATTTTATTATGCTATAAACATATTTAAAATATTTTATATTATATAAATTTTGAAACGTTCATATACTCTCACCACATTCATTTTTCTCATGTCAAATCTTATTTTCTGTCTTGCTTTTGTTATTTTATTTTTTATATGTCGGATCTTGTTTTTTTACATGTTGTGTCTTATTTTGCATCATGTTTTGATTATTTTAGTGTTTAAACGCTTTAAGTTTTTCAAATATCTTGAGATTCTAAACTTTCTCCTACTGGTTCTTGTAGTAGTGGTTGGTCGCTGATGTGTATTGCACTCTTCCCTAATTGTAAGAGTCAATGCCTACCCACAAAAGATTCTTCATAATACAAGGATGATGGCGTATCAAATTGTTAAAAAAATAACTGTAAATTTTCGTTTCATTTGAAAAGCATTTCCAAAATATCATATCTTTTGATAGCTACTACTTATCCCAAACTCGAAGTGATTGTCAAATACAAGCTATGAATATTACGAGTATGTGTTCAATTATAAGGCAAACATGCACCTGAATCACTTATGTTGCTCCAACTCTTCATTTTCTTTCTTTTTGCTTTAAGTATTTATGTTCAACGTCTGTATCTAATACATTTTCGACATAGATACGAAGATATGACTCTCTAAAGATCCCCTAAATATGTCTTCCATACTTTAAAAAAAAATGTGAAATATATCCATATCGAATACATATCTATATTCGAAACTCACAGCCTGCGTAAACGTACCAATCACACCCTGTTGCTAGCTATGGGAACTGGATTAAACCAATGAAGGAAATGATCCTCTAAAAGAACAACATACAGAAAAGCTTAAACTGCTGGTTGGATTCAGACGCAACATCCCTAACATTTCCAAAACTTACAATCATAATAGAGTTTCAGTATATAACTAAAAAAATACACATTTTGCTTTCATTTGGTGGAATATGGAACAAGCATCAACTAAGTCATGAAAAGGGATTTGCAGTAATAAGAAACCAGATACTATATGGTCTCTTCTGCTGCACTGGAAATGTACTAAGGGATCGATTACGATTTCTCCGGGTTTGATTTTATAATTTATAGAACTTTGCCATACCTGGCTCCTAGTGTACAAGCAATCTTTAGCTCCTGCTAAGCAATCACCAAAAGCACTCATCAGGTGGCACCTCGTTGTGGTTATGCCGCCTTCGCCACGAAACAACCACATCTCGTGGTTCTGAGCTAGTTGGTGCAGGCAATAGTCACCACTTGATCAGGATGAGTAGGCAACATCATGCCAAGTACCTGAATATATTCGGGTTATCCTTGTCCCTCTCGAGATAGTCTCGAGTAATCAAGTCCTCAATTCGCTTTTTAATTGCCTTGAAATCAGGCTGCAAATTTCAAATTTTATATCAACACAACCATGTAAAGGTGGAAAATAACAACAGACACCCGTGCACATGATACCTTGAACATGCGGCCTAACTGCTCAACACACTCCATAACCAACTGCTGGTGACCCAGAACTTTCCGACTCTTCATGATGCGCACAATTGAGGCATCAATGGCATACCGTCTGTCCTTGTCAACATCTTCAATTACTTTCTTCTTCTCCTCCACGGGAGGAAGAGGAATCTAAATGTTGAACAAAGAAATGCATCAGAATCATTTAATCAAAAGGAGAGTATGACCGAATAATATTGGAAGGTTTTTTGTTAAGTACCTTGATCCTCCTCATTTTATCAGTAAATTTGGAGTTGAACTCAAAATGATCAGTAGAAGAGATGGTTTTCGTGCTTGGCTCCTTGTTAAGAATTTTATACTTTGCACATGACAACGAATGCAGAAGTCTAACCACGTCATCATCGGTTAAATTCAACTGTGTCATGATCTCCGAATAGCTCAGCCTATCCGAGGAATTGAATAGCAGTAAGGCAGAGGCCTGCAAACCATGAAAACTTGGTATTAGCAAGAAAGGTTTTTCAATTCCATTTGGCTATTTAAGAACAAGACAAAAGATACTAGAAATGATCCTTTCGACCGTATTACCTGATACGTTGTGACAATCAACTCCATAGTTTTTGGCTCAAACTTCCCAATAAGGTTACAAGTACCCAAAGAATATATCCAAGTAAGTTTTCTATGTTTGGTTTTTATCTGATAGAACTCCCTGAAAACTTCAACACACTTAATCTAAAGATATTTTCAAGGAATAAGAAAAAAGAAAAAAAAAAAATGGTGTTAGAGACTTCAAGTCAAATCATACCGGCAACTTACAAATGAAATATGATTCTTGTTTGTGACGACTACACGCGTACCATCTCAGCAGGAAGGTTGAGATCAAAAGACTTGTAACTTGGCCAGAAGCCAGTAGTCAAAACAGTTACTGTCAAGTCCATCCCGGGATTTGCGTTTGGATTGTTGCTCAAGTACTCCTCAAAACTTGCCTGGTTTTCCCTCGCCAATGTCAAATCTGTGACCTAAAAACAGAGAAGCAGTTTTGAAAGAGATCTATTGGAGACATTAAGAACGCTTGCAGATAAGAACAGAAAGCTTTCAGTTCAAAAATAAATGGCAACAGACCATTCCCTCCATCTTTGAGGTGAACTGACCGCCACACTGCTGTTTCAGCTTTGTCAATATACTTCTCTCGTGATCATCATTAGCACTCTTGTCAAAAAGAAGCCTTCGAGCAAGCTTTTTCCTGCCGACAATAATTCAGAGAAACAAAATCAGATCAAAATTCATGAGCTGAATGAGTTCCACCTTCAAATAAAGCCAAACATCTACCTATAGAATTCAGCAAACAAGTCCTTGTCACCAATATAAGGAAGTAGCTTCACAACCTGAAATTTTACATCAATAGGATTATGAAATGTAAGTTTAACAAGTCCTATAAAGAGAAGATATCAACCTGTAGAAGAGCAAGGCAAACCTTTTCAAGCATTTCCTCGATTGCTTCATCGCTCAATTTCTCACTTCCACCTTTCTTGAGAATATTATCACAAAATGTCGCGAGTAGCTCTGCACTTGAGCTTCCGGCAACACCCTTGTTGCAAAAGACTTCAAAAGCCTCCTTGAGAGCCTAGAGAAAGTAGACAAAATCGAGAACATAAAACATAACAAGATGGGATGAATTCGTGAAAATTATCTTCAAAAGATGATATATTACATACCTTGTGAAAGAGAGTATGATTCTGAAAACAATCATTCACGTATGCTAGGTATTTGTCATGAAGCTCGATCACTTTCCTCACAAAAACCTAAAAAAAAAAAAAGAAAAAAGATCAACCTTTATAGCTTGAAACAGTCTTTAGAACAACAAAATAAGATTTTACCTGTTCTTGCATGCCAACCACGTCCTTTTTATCTGCCTGTTTAAAGGAGAAAACATTTCAGGTATCATTAGAGATAAACTTAAAGATATCAATATTAAATTCTTATTCAAGAACAAAATAAAACTTCAAAATAATTGTATACTACAAGCTAAAAAATAATGAGAAGTAAAATACAACCTTTTTGTTGCTCGCGGCATCCTCAGCCTGTTTGACCAAAGCCGTGCCTTCAGCAATAACATGCTGAAGGAGGAAAAGATAGCATATCTTTTAAAAAAAATGAAAGAAGGGAAATAATACATAAAGGGAGAGTGAACATAATTCATAAATAAACAATTATGTAATAGATTAATCAGTGAACAAGCTACGAATAGTTAACCTGTTTGAAAATGTTTGACACAGGATCTAACCCTCGAGGAATTTTAGAAAAGAGTCTAAACATTCTTGACAAATCTTCCACCTGAGAGTTAAAAGAGAAAGGTAATTATTGGCTAACTAGCTAATAAATTAAGCAACAAAATAGACAATTTATTGTGCAGTAATGACCTTGTCATCTCGGAGCAATGCATGGCATCCAGAGTGCTCTTTATCAAGCAGTTGGTTTGCACATACAGCCAACAACTCATGTTGAACTTTCTATAAAAGAAAAAAGGGGGAAAAAAAAAAAAAGGAATATCATAAGAAACAACATTTAGGGGGAAAAAAAGCCTAGTATTGCATTAAAGTGTAAGGTTATCTCCAAGACCAAAAGGTGGGTTCATATAACAAAAGCAAATACCAACCTGAAGTAATTTTGGCTCACTACTAGAATGCAAGTAATGCGAGACCCTATCTTTCTCTCGTTTTAAACACTCCTCCGCCTGAAATGAGAAAGAAAATGAATTATTACACTATGAGTATATAAATAAAAGAAAAGGAAATAATCAACATATAATCATATATAATGCATACTTTCAACATATAATCTGGGCAAGAATCATCTAGAATCCAATTTGAAGCCTTCCTTGAATAATAGGCAGCCGTATCCTTCAGCATAGCAGCCTCAAAGTCATTCTCATAGTAATCCATTTGCCCCATTCCAATTTCAACGAATATATCTAAAACATTCTTCAACAAAGCTCGATCTATCTGCTCGCCCTCACGTTCTTGATCAATCTAATTTAAGATTAGGCTGTTTATTACCATTATTTGGGAGAAACAAAAAAAAAAAAAAAAAAAGAGCAGAATGAATGTGAAAAAGAAAAGTGAACTTACAAGAGCAATTACTGCATCCCTCACTTTTGCATTTAGCTCTTGGTAGACCTGAAACCAGAGAAAGTGTAAAGATGCCAATATTACTCTAATAAAAGGTAACACAATGGCAGTAGTATGGCAACATTCAATCTGCACATACCAGTTCTCGGAAACATGCGAGTCCTACTTCATTAAGGGGAGGCAGTGACCTCCGAGCTATAAAGTAGCGATCAAGATAATGGAAGAACCGAGAAAGCCACCTAACCATTACTTTATGATTAGCCCATCTTCTCACCAGCTCTCTCAACATAAACTCATCATGCTTTTCTTGTAAAGATGGAAGTACCTATAGAGAAGATATTCTATAAATTACATTACTAAAGAATCAAAATGAAAAGATATAGCGAATTCAACACAACGGTCAACAAGGAACGAAAAATGCCAATCTATTATACCTTTCAACAGCATGACTTGCTTAGCTACAATAATTTTGCTTCAATTAAGGGCTTTTCTTAAAATTTTACAACTACAACTACAACTACAACTAATTCAAATATGATTCACATGCCCCTAAAGCAACTATATTTGTTTCATTAGAATAAGGGAAACACTGGATTTGGGGTGGGGCTGAGGTGAGGAGGAGACAAGGAGGAGGCGCGGGGAAGGCATTTGATTCATCTGATACAAAAATATTTCTCTAGCTTATGCTTATTACAGATTAAAAACTCAAAATAGCTAACAATACCAAAAGAAACAAAAAATAAATATTGTCACAAAGTACAACTTAACCCAAATAATCATAGCAAACGTTGAAGCAACATTATAATTGCTCACCATTGAAGTGATGTATTCTTCAAAAGATTCTCGATACTTATCATACAACTGTTGAGAATAGTCATAAGGAGGCTTTTGTGTACACATATTGTAAATCGTTCTGCAAAATAAAAGTTAAGGGCAACAAAAAAAAAAAAACACTAGCAATATATGAAAATCATAATGTTCACAATTATTCACTTAAAACAACAAAACTAATTAAACAAAATGACTTCAAATCGGATACGTATAGAGCATCATATAATCTTCGGAGCTAAACTGTTGCTCTGGTAAGCCTTCTAGAATATTTTTCAGCTTTGTAATTCCTTTTTGCATAAATTCCCATCCTTGTTCAAGGTCGATTGTCTTCCTCTCACTCATTGTCATTGAGACACGACGGCTCCCCAATTATCAAAACCCTAACCGTCAGAATCTACAAAATTACAGATTCAAATCAGAATAATTAGCTCACATTTTAGCTCAAAACCACCACCATTACAAAATGCTTGGCTCAATTAACAAAACCATCAAAGACAACAAATCCTACACCCCCTCCCAAATAAAAAAGCTTAAAAATCATAACTTTAAGTAATGCTGTGACTTCCAAACAATTCCATCGATTTTCTCAGAAACCAAACAGGAAATTTAACATTTCTCAGAAAACCCTTTTAAAATCAAAGTCAATCGATTCAATCTTACCTCAAAATAAAACGAGAAATTCGTCAAAATTGAAACAAAAAAAAAAAAACCATTCCACGAGAAATCGAGAGATAAATCATAAGAGAAAGAGATCGATAAATACCCTATATAGACAAAAAAAAAAGATCAAAAATATAAAAATAATAACTAATAATTAATTAAAACAAACCTGAAATTGGGAGAAAGAGCGAATAATAATAATAATAATAATAATAATAATAAAAAGAACTCCTAAAGAAGACGCTGACTGAAAGCGGAGTTCGGACAAAACATTGAAGAAGGAAAGGGAAATTTTCTCTGATTGTTTTTGTATTATTAATTTTTTTTATTATAGTTCTTTTATTCACCGTTTAATATTTTAAAGATTTTTATTAATTAGTGTATTAAAAGTATTTTTAAAAATTATTAATTTCATTTTACGTATTTAAAATTATAAAAAAAAAAACCCGTAAACAATATAGTATTTATTTGTTTATTTTTGGCTTTTATAGATTTGATTCATTTTATCATTTAATATATTAAAATATTATTTTTTATATTTTTACCTTTAAAATTAAATAAAAATATTTTATTATTTATATAATAATTTAAATCAATTTAAATTACTAGGAAAATATTTCAAATCTGACTTTATTCAAGTTGGATTTGTTAAATTAAACGAATAAATATTAACCTAAACTTGAAAAAATTTAAATTATTTTAAAATCTAAATGACTTTAATTTGAATAATTCAAAATTATACAAATTAAGATAATCTAAATTTTTTTATACAAAATCTAACTCACTCTTAATCCGATCTACTCAATTACTCTCTCTATGTTTGAGAATATCCTCTTTGTAGTACATAGAAATAGAAGGTGGGAGACTATGTTTAATAAGTTTGTTTTGCTGATTAAAAAAATGAACTTGGTAATGCTTAGAAACTATGAAGCAATGTATTAAAATCTGAATATTATCATAGTCTGTAAAAAGAATAGATAAAATAACTATGAATATCCGAATTTATAATATCAATCTTCATCTTTGGGCATCATTGGCATACATTGGAGCAAAGGTTCCATTAGGTTCTCCTGTATTAACATCTCATCTGTGCGCAGATCCATCCAAGGGGAAACTGTGACCGTCATGACATTACATAATTTAGAGGCCTCAGCAAGGTTTGATCTTCCGCCGGTAAAAGTGTCTCGGCTCTATACCGAGAGATTTTGGGCTGCTGCTTTAGGAGGGTGCTAGCTTAAGAAAAGTGCAGCACAGCTCAATGTCGTGGCATTACATTTTTTTGGAGATCTCAACAAGGGTTGATGTCGGTAAAGATGTCTCGGGCCCTCTACCGACGGATATTAGGATATATATTGACAGATTTTAGACCGTCAGTAAATGACTATTTTTGTTAGTACGGTAGCCGCCTTGTGTGCAGAAATTAAAGAAGAGCTAGGTAAACCATATAACACTGATGAGCATGCATGGCTAGCATTTTTGAGGATGTATAATATTGACCTTAAGATTACCATTATACATTTGCGTGAGATGACATAAACATCCATGTTATCATATACATATTTTTATATAGTATAATTGTACAATCTTCTAAATATATGATAATTTTTTTAAAAAAAATTAAATATACTCGTATCAAATAAATATATGTATTTAACACTTATCCGAGTCCAAATAACATTCATTTTTTTCCCTATAAAAGTGTAATTATTAATTTAAAAAGAAAGAAGAAAAAGATAGAAAGATTTAGAGTAATAAGAAACTGTATATATGGTTGCATTCAAGAGCTATACAAATTAACATTAAACATTACCATTGGAGAGCTAGCAGCTAGCTAAAAGAACTCTGCTGGAACT
>JAQSVH010000002.1:4510388-4534506 GCA_029448705.1 Adansonia digitata | reverse complement strand
TAAAATAAATATTTTAAAATTAAATAGATAAATGGAATGATTTCGTAACTTACTAAGGGATTTAATGATTTTGTAAATTATGGGGGGAGGGGGAGAATAAAGTAATTCAATACTATTTTCCTCTTTTAATACTGTTAAAATCTTATGTTTTCGTTTTGCATTGAAAATCGGACAAAGTCAGTGATAAAATTAGATTGGTCAATTTAGTTATTATAATAACATAATACGTTTGATAGACATAATAAATAATATTTAATATGATAAATTTTATATGTTTAGTGTATTTATCTTATTCGTATTTAAGATGTTGATATATTCAAGCATTAATATTTTGTTTATATTTATAAAATTAACATATACAAAATACAAAATATGATATGCATACGTGAATGTTTACTATAGGTAAAGTGTGTGCATCAAAATAAAAATCTGCACAGTAAAAACATAAATCTTGAACAAATAAGAATCAAAGTTATTGTGTTTATATTTATAAAACTGACACATATAAAATACAAAATATGATATGCATACATAAATATTTACTCTGAGTCGAGTGTGTCTCAAATAGAAATCTGTATTGTAAAAATATAAATCTTGAACAAATAAGAATCAAAGTTATCGTGTTTATATTTATAAAATTGACACATATAAAATACAAAACATGATATGCATACATGAATGTTTATTCTGAGTCGAGTATGCGTATCAAATAAGAATCTGTATTGTAAAAACATAAATATCGAACAAATAAGAATCAAAGTTAATTTCTCTTGAAGTACCATAAAATGTCATGATTTAGAATTAGATCTACTCAATGTTAGGTTTGTGTTTATTTTTGTGATTTGGGAATAAAAATAAATTTTTATTTAAGTTTAATTATAATATAAATATTATCATAGAACGTTTTTCAAAAAAATTAATTTTTTTTAACAATGATTCAAATTTATAAATTAAGTCAAACCAAATTTGAATTTAAAAAAAACCTTTAAAATAAATTCAGACCGCAACCCTACCCTACTTACGAATACTTTTATTTAAAATCAATTTTTTTTAAATGGCAAGTGCCCCTCTTTGTGGCATATTCCAAGGGACTCTCAATAGCTTTAAAAGGTGTTATAAATTTCTCAATAATCATTTTCCTTTTTAGGAATAAACTAAATGTTTTTACTGAAAATATAAATTTACATCTTTGAATTAAAAATTACAAATATAGAAAAGAAAAATTAGAAGTTAATTTCATATATAATTCACATAATTTTATTTCAAGTAAATTTTTTTACTTAATTCTGAAATTTTTAAAATTAAATACTTATATTTAATATTCATAATTGATAAATATTTAAATATTAATATAAAATATAATTTTTAAAATTATAAAATAAAAAAAATTAAATATATTAATGTAAAGCACGTACTGAAATCATGAATTAAATTAAAATCATCAAACAAAGGTCAACGGCTTTGGTCAACACACGTCAACACTAACACTTGAATTTCTTTCTTCAGTAAAACAGCGTCTATCTTTATTATTAAAAAAAAAAAGGCAAAAAAAGAGAAAAAAGCCTTTGTTCATTTGTCTCTCCATGATAAAACATCTAAAGCTAATGTCTTTGCTCTTTCCCTCACTGGGTGGCGGCTCTCCGAAGCTTTGTCTTCTCTTCTTTCTCTCTCTTGTTAACTTTGTTTTCCTTCTTTGATAAAAACCCTAATTTGGAAATAGATTACGTTTAATAAGTTTATATTTCTCTTTTCTGTTTTTGTATAATAATATTAGTAATGGAGAGTTCAGCTGGGCTAAAACACAAACACTTGGACTTCACTTTGGTGGCAGTTTCTCAGTTGTCTTCTTCTCCCTCTCTTTCTTCTCCGGCCATTGCACGTTTTAGTGCTGATGCTGGAGTTGCGGAGCTTCGGTTTCACCAAGATTCGGAATTTATGGATGGCTTAAATGTGGATCTTCGAACCTCACAGGTAAGGGGGAAAAAGAAAAAAGAGTGTTGTTTGGTTCTTGAGAAAATAGACGTGGGATGCTAATGTAAAGAAAGGGGTAACTTTGGGAAGATTTTTGTGTCTTAACAAAAAGGATAAAAAAAAAACCTTTTCTTTTTCTGGGTTAGTGAAGGACCATGTTTCTTCTTTGGCATTGAAGCGTTGCACAAGGTTTTGCATTTTTTTTGTTTTTCTTACTATTATTATTATTATTGCTTTGGGTTTGTTTCAAAATTGCTACTTTTTCTTATAATTTGGTTGTTAAGGAAGCATTATGAAGTGAAATCGGACTGGATTATTGAAATTTACAACTTTAGAAGCCAAACTTTTTGTTACTGACAGCTACGGATGGTATAACTTGGTTGAGGTTCGTATTTTTATTGTTTTCAGCTCTTCAAGTTAGGACCAGTTCAATCGCTTTGCGTTTCTGAGAGTTCTCAAAGCAATAAAGAGGTATTAAAGCTTTTGCCTTTTATATATATATATATTAAAAAAAGTATTTTGTTGAAAATTTTACATAATACTTGCTGTTGATAAGCATGATGTTGCTTTATGATTTCAATTTTCAAATACTGCCAAATGTTACATTTTTTTAGACATTATTACTATTGAATCAGAAATCTTATTCACGGGGAGTCACCATCCAATTTAGAAATGAGGATGAGAGCAGGGACTTCCATTCCGCATTTGAGCAATGGCAGAAGGAAAATTTAAACCAAGGTGCTAATTTGAAAACCTACTTATGATCATGCAGAAAATTTAGCTGCTATGTAGGCTCTTGTTCGATTCTTAATTTTTTGAACCCTTCTCAACCAGGAACACATTTGCCAAATGGAGCCATTTCTGCTTCTAACAGCAAGTTTGATCATAAAATTGAGTCATCTTCTGCTAAAATGTATTTCCACTATTACGGACAATTGCTACATCAGCAAAATATGTTACAGGATTATGTGAGGACAGGTTATATTACAGAGCTGTGTTTCATTGTTTCATTTGATTTTGTGTTACAAGTTCACTTTGAATTTTTGTAGACAAAGCTAATAAAGCCCACTGCTATGAGATAGTATACCATTACATATGATCAACATACAAAAGAAGTTATGGGACAAGTAACTTTCACTGCAGGTAAGGTATTTTAGATGCTTGTCCTTGATCAGCTACTTTTTCTCCAGGAACCTATTATGCTGCTGTAATTGAGAACCGTGTGGATTTTATGGGTCGTGTGGTGGTTGATGTTGGTGCCGGAAGTGGTATTTTGTCATTATTTGCTGCACAGGTATTGTTAACCTTTTGCTCTATTTTCACAATGCATATACACTGTTACTTTTTGTGTGATTCATAGATTGATGCTCAATTCTTTTTTTTTTTTCTTTCTATTAGGCTGGTGCAAAGCATGTTTATGCCGTTGAAGCTTCTGAAATGGCAGAATATGCTCGCAAACTTATTGCTGGGAATCCCGCGTTAGGCCAACGGATTACTGTATGTGTTGTCTTGTCTTGTTGTTGGTGTTCTCTGTTATATCCTGATTAATCTTGTATCTCATTTGTTCAGTTACAATGGCATGTAAAATATAGGTAATAAAAGGTAAAGTTGAGGAAGTTGACTTGCCTGAGAAAGCAGATATTCTGATCTCTGAACCAATGGGTATGTTGGTGTTTGATGCTTTGCTTTTGTCATTATTTCTGATGATGAATATCTCATGATGCTGATGCTTCTATAGTCCTTGCTTCCATGCTTTATTTCCGTGGAGATGAAGTTTTTCAGTCAGAATATGAAAAATTAAGCTGCTTTCAAGATGTGATGGAATTATTTTGTGGATCTTTGAACTTTGATGCCTAGTTTTGTTGAAGCAAGATTCTTTGCAGGCACCCTATTGGTTAATGAGAGAATGTTGGAGTCCTACATAATTGCGAGAGATCGGTTTCTTGTGTCTAATGGGAAAATGTTTCCATCAATTGGAAGGTAAAGGTTACTGCATCGAATCTGTTTGTTTCTCAAGCAGTTGATAAATGATTTCTGATTTGCAGATATATTATCACACTGCTTTTAGAATTTTTACTTTAATGATAACATGCATTTTACTCGCTTGGCCTGTTGCTATTACTTTGCCCGTTCTTTCTCTTCCCCCCCCCCCCCCCAAAAAAAATTACTGGTTAAATTATAAGCAGATTTATGATTTTTGTCATACCTTCTCCCTATGGTACCTATTGGATAATAATTTAATTGTTTTATTTTGTATTCAACTTTTTTCTTAGGGATTTCTTGTGTTCCTGTTGTTAATTTCATTGATCTATATTTTGGCCATCAAGATGTAAAATTCTTAAGGTCTTTTTCCTTGAGTTAGTCTCATGCTATCTTTATCTTGCAGGATTCATATGGCACCTTTCAGTGATGAATTTTTGTTTGTTGAAATTGCAAATAAGGTATGTATCTGACATTGTTTTGTTGGACTAATTTATTGCATTTTTATGCATTTCAGTATAAATTTATATTTTATACATCTTTGAAGAAAGTTGATCTAAACGTCTCATGAGTTCTTGGCGTGAATCTTTTTCCTTCTCCAGTCTCATTAACAGAATTACATATAAATTTGTGGGGTGTATAAATTGTTTTATCATGTCAGACGTTTCCAGAGCATTATTTCCTCTCTTTTTTTCTTTTTATTGTTTATTATTATTTTTTTAATTTGGGTACCTATCAATGTATTTTTCTTTAAAAATAAAAGAACCTTGTAGATTTCAGAAGGTTTCAAGGTGATGCTTTACAAAATTTAGGAAAGAAAGTGAAAGATGCTTAGTTTTCAAGCTTTTCTTTATCAGAAGACCTTCCATTGTTGTCTGTTTTATCAAATTGTATGCTAAGCTACCGGAAAGTCCCTTGAGAAATGTTATTTATGTATGCATACTGTGTAGTAATGCTGTCAACCACAATGTTTTCTTTTCATTGTGCATTTCGTAGATTATTCAGCTCATACCGTTAAATTTGCTTTTTATCTACCTTTTCCATTCCTCCCCCTAACCCAGAAGAACTTGCAGGCTCTTTTTTGGCAGCAACAAAACTATTATGGTGTAGATCTCACACCGTTATATGGGTCTGCATTCCAGGGGTACTTCTCCCAGGTTTGTTTCGTACGCCATTATGTGTCATCTTTGGAGTGAAAATGTGCTACTTCTATAGAATCATCAGTAAAATGCAAGGTTTACATTGGTTTTTTTTCCCCCCCTCAGTACTTGCCTATTGAATCTGATCTTCATGTGTTTATGGTTTCTCCATAAATGTCATGTTTTGATGCCTTTTGCTTTCATACAGCCTGTGGTGGATGCTTTTGATCCAAGATTATTGGTGTCTCCGCCTTTGTGCCATGTAATTAACTTCAATGAAATAAAGGTACACCAGTGAGCCATTAGCACTCACCTCTTATTAACTATTTGGGCTCTTTTGGTAAAATCCATGTCATATTCCTCGAATCAAAGTGGTGGATCTTGTATCTGCCTTTGTACTTGTAAGTTGACTTTAACATCCGTGGGACATCAAGAGCGTTTTTCTGAGTGCACGGATTCATTCTTTTTATATGTAGTTGACATGCTGTTCATTCTTTTTGCAGGAAGAGGACTTGTATGAAATCGATATTCCATTGAAATTTATAGCATCCGTCGGGACTAGAGTGCACGGGTTGGCCTGTTGGTTTGATGTTCTGTTTGATGGAAGGTAATATTTTCGAATTTTGCATTTTCACCAGCTTTGCAGTTTTACCCAATCTAACTGCTGTTGAACTGCTTCTTATCGACAGTGCTGTGCAAAGATGGCTTACCACCGCCCCTGGTGCACCTACAACCCACTGGTATCAGATACGATGTGTTCTTTCTCAGCCAATTTATGTTATGGCCGGGCAAGAAATAACAGGCCGACTTCACATGATTGCCCATAATGCTCAAAGTTATACCGTATATCTAACATTGTCAGGTTGGTTTCAATCTTCTTTCTGTGTTTCGAATTTGCTGTTTATGTTGCTTTGAGTCTTCGACTCTTCATTTTCTTTTTTTAAAGTACTCGTGTTCGACGCAAGGACTGCAAGTACATGGAAATATTGGGAAATTGAATATACCCGTGTCTGATGCTCACACTTAAATCCGAGTAACATAGTTTGCTATTTTGTTTTTCTAATGAGATACGTATCAACTCTTATAGCTAAAATGTGGGGTCCCGGAGCGGAAAAAGGAGGAATTCTTCAGACATCATCGTGCAAACTTGATCTCAAGGAGCCTTATTATAGAATGTCACAGCCACAACCCTACACAATGGCACAAGACCAGCAACCACATCAGCTGCTACAGGCTCAGGTATTGGCTTATATCCTGCCTGCTCAAATCCGATTTGTTAGATTCATCAAGATTAGTGGTTTTTAGCTAATTTCAGGATTGCATCACATTCATCTCCAACATTACTATTCGTAAACAACAATCATCGGTTTGCTTTTTAACAGGATATACCGATCCACACTGCAGATTTGGACGAACCCGAGTTGCTGCAGCAGCAACCAGCGGAAAATTCAGGTGCCCACCTTCTAATAACTGATTGAAAAGTATTTGAGTTTCAGTCAGAAAGATTTCTGGAGGGCATGTGTCTGTAACATAAATTTTGGTTTCACCATAGCAAATGCTAGGGTTTCACCTTCGTTATCTTGGTTACTTTTTAACACCTCTGGTCAATTCTGCCATTTGTTCCTGATCCCTGTGAGACGTGACAATTCTTGTATTTTTTCGTGTCATAATTATGTTTAAAATATTTTATATTTATATAAATTTTGATAATAATTTATTTATATAGATTTTGAGACATATATTTGTGATTTGTTATGTTTTAATGATTTTATTTGTGTCATATTTGTGCAATCATGTCTAATATTGTTATCAATTCAACAATCAAATCATGTTCGGTGGGAAAAAATCCAATCTCAGCATAGATTGCCAATATCAGAGTTTTTTTTTTTATTTTTCACATTTACATACTGATCTTCCAACAGGAAACTTCCTTAACAAAAATGCCCATGAGAGTTTTCACATTGAAAATTCTCGTATTTCTTGCCTTATTTAAGGTATTTGTTAACGTCATGAATCAATCATTCAATCAAACGATAGTTTGAGTATTGAAATTTAAATTTCAAATATGTTAAAAGTTATTTTTTAAAAATAGTTGTATGAACGAATTGAATTAAGTCTTGAATTAAGCTTTGGGTTTTTATACAATGAATAAGGTGGCTCAGAACCAGAACATAGGTGGGCTGTGTTTCATTGAAGTTTCAGATGAGAACACCTACCAGGTTGCTAGAATAAATTGACATTGCTAGACTAAACAAAATTTAGCAGCATTTTTAAGGGTCCTAGTGGCTCACCCAAATAATGAAAATGCTAGCATGCAGAACTTTTTAAATCAGAGCCAGGGCAGATCATCCGAAATATGGAGGCTGCAATGGGAAGAAAAGAAGCAAGTGCTGCTATATGTAATTGCTCTGAGCCGCTTACTTTGAGACTGACTTGCCCGCTCTGTTTGTTGTTCAATCCCACTCGAACCGCCACTGAAGAAGTTCGTCCAATCGAGAACTGTGACTGTAGTTTTAGACCCCAGTCGTGCCTCCATTTCACCAATGACAGTCCGAATGTGGTCTGATTTTGCTCAACAGGAAAGTCTTTATCCTTTAGGCGGATTTTGATGTTGGCTCCATATGCTGTATCGCCTTGAGATGTCATGGCCCCAGCAGTTCCAGCCAAAACCAGGCTCTTTCCTACTGTAATCTGATCCTCAATCTTAACTCCACTAACCACATTTTCGCCTAAGAAAATAACCGATGAACCTGCAGTTGCTTGGTTTGTTTTGAAGTTTATGAATTTTGTTTCACCCCGGAAGATGTATGCAAGCTGTTTTCTGACAGTTTGGATATCGAATCCCACCATTGTAGATCCATTCTCTCCATGTTTTGACCAGACTGAGGAATCTAAATGGCTATTGAACTTTTTTTTGTCCTTTGTGATTTGAATTGCGAATGCCCCAGGAAAGTAACCGGCTATAGCAAGACTTCTTTCGAGGCTAACACCATCATAACCAACATCATGATCCCAAACCTGTGAGTCCAAAACCGGCCTCATGAGAAGCTGAGATGCAGAATCCAAAAACCGGTACCGGTAAGCAGCGTTATCTCCATCGGAAGAAGGATGGAGGACCATGTCAGGCAAAGGGACTGGTATAGTAGCTGGATCCCATTCTTGGACGTCTGCATTGTCTCCGACATAATGGTAATCATCATCACCATCTTTCCCTTTCTTCTTAATTTCCCTCAATTTTTTCACCTCCTCTCTCCATTGTTTCTTTCGAAGGAGCTTCACACAATAATAGTACTCCTCATAATAAGCTTTTCTCTGCCCCTTGCTAAGTTTATCAACCTGAGATCTTCTTAGAGGCTTGAATGGTGGAAGCTGGTGATATTCATCATAATTTTCTCCATCAGAATTTGTGGAGTGTCCCAACTTGATATCCAAATCAAGATCCTCATCATGCTGATTAGGTAGTTTTGGATGAGGACAAGATTGCAACAGAGAACACAAGAAGTAGTTTAGAGGGGGGGAACGAAGTCGCAAGCCAAAAAGCTTCTGGTGATCCAACGGATCTTGTAGTTTCGACGAAGAACTTGCTTCAGATAAAATCTTCATTGAATAGCACAAGAGTAGCAACTGCGACCTCCAACTTTGCCCATTGGGAAGCAAGCTTTCTCCATTTCTGTCTCTCTGACACGACGGATGGTTCTCAACAAGAGCCACAGGATGCATAAAACTCGGATTCATTAGACTCAGATCACCAACTGCTTGGCTGATAGCACAATGAATCACATGGGACCTTTGAGAAACAAAGACCTCAAAACTTAGGGGTTCCCTCAATGGTCCCTCTGGGGAAGCAGATGCAGCATGTGTAAGAGTTACAATGGCATTTTCCCATATCGATGAACCTAGAGAATCAGTAAGTGACTTTAGTAATAGCAAATCCGTAAAGTCTCTGTCATGTGTGTCTAAACGATCAACATAGAGGACAACATCTGGCAGGAACTTCCTTACAAACCTCTTTATAGATGCTAATAGTTTGCAATTAGTAGCTTCTTCTGTTACAGGAGATCTAAGACCAGGTGTATCAAAGATTCGGATCTTAACTCCGTCAATTTTTCCAACAATCTCCTTCCAAGCAGTCGTGGCTGGTTCAAAAGCATCGGCTCTGGATTTTTGCTCACCGAAAATGGAATTAATGCTAGCACTCTTTCCCACTCCAGTTTTTCCCAGAACCACAATATTTAAAGAAAAGTCCAAGTCATCTTTACCTTCTTCTTCAAGTTGCATAGCTGCTCTCTTGGCAGATTCAAGGGTGAATTCTTGATTGAAAAGACTACCAGAAGCTTGGGCCAGCCTGTATAACACCTGTGCCGCTGTCGGATCAGTGGGAGACTTACCTAGTCTCTGTACAAGTCTCAAGAATTTCACTCTTATTAGTTGTAATTTCTCAAACCTCTTCTTATCTTCATCACTTATATCGTCCCTGGAGATAACATTGACCATCTTTGATGGAGCAACTTTAGAAGAAAGGAATGAGGAACCTGAACAAGCAGGGTGCTCGGGAGAGAATACTCTAGAACCACCCGAGGAAGTGATTGTGAGGCCACCACTATCTGAATCAACACCTGTTGCAGCCAAAGCAGAAGAATTAAATAGTTCCTTTGCTTCTTGTTCCCTATCTGCTTCCACTTCATCAGAGTTCATTATAATCTGCTGACTTGCTGTCTCTAGTTGATCCTCCAAATCTACCTTCAAAAGAGAAATGGAGTTTAATCCATGCTCTACCTCATTGAGTATTTGTTTGGTTGTTTCAGAGCTTCCAACAATTTCATCAGAAAGGCAAACTTTTTCTGCAACATGCTTAGCTATATCCTCTACTTCTGCTTTAACTTTTCGGTCTAGAAATGATATTGGAGCCAAAAATTTAGAGTCAGTATCACCCATCAATCCATCTCCTATCCTATCAGCAGCAGCAGTTTTGGACAAGCTAACATTCCCCATATTCACAATCATAATACCATGGTCATTACATTCAACACTGCCACTACCCTTATAAGCAGTATTACGTTCAATAATATCAGCATTGTTGCATTCTTTACTTTGGAAACTAGTTGGCTCTCCTGCCTCAACCCTTGTTTCCTCAACTTTCAATTCTTCCATTTCGGACGCAACAATCTTGTCAACGGGCTTCGAAACAGGTTGAGAAGCATGATTTGCATCATTGCTCATAACAGAACTCTTCCCCTCTATCTCATGACCATTGCCATGCTCTGACTCGATCATTTCATCACCTGGATTTTCCATTGTTATGCTTTTATCAGTCTCATCCAATTTGGAAATTTCCAGCAATACATCTGTTTGGCTCCCTTCCAAACTAAGGCCTTTACCTTTAGCTACAAAATCTTCCAAATCACCATTCTCAAGTTCTGGCTTAGCCCAAGTATTCGAGTCGAATTGGTTAAGAAAAGCAGAAGTTCTCAACTCCATTGATTCTTCTTCTTCTCCATCTTCAACCCCCAAAGCCACCTTAATTCTAGGTGAACTTTCAACAGCACCAAGAACCTTAACCACACCAGAAAACTCCCCATCTTCCAATTCAGTCACCATTACCTCATCAATAAACAATTTAGCAAACTCTTCATCATCCATTGACAAATGAGCAATAGGAACAACCTGGTTTGAATTACGACTACCCATCAAACTAATGCCAAAACCACTCTCTTCCTCATGATCTACCGTTGAATTCTCTAAGCTATCAATATCATCATCATCATAATCTTTGTTAGCTACATAAATTTTGTAACTTTCATTGACACCACCATTATTATCTTCTTCCAAGGTTTCATCATCTGAGTCTGCCACTAAAGCCCTCCCCCTCTCAGAAGCACTCTCAAACTCCTCATCACCACTCGAAAACTCCCCAGCTTCGTACTCTAACTTACCGTTGTTTTCAAAACTATTTAAACTACTCGCACCAACAGAGCTTTCAGTTTCATGACTGTTATATTCATAATCAGAACCAGAATCAGAATCAGCAGTTAAAGGAGCTCGGATAAATAAAGAACCTGATGAAGATGGGGTCTCTTTTGTTGTGGAAAAAGAGACACGGGGCATTGATTCCATGGATTTGAGCTCTTGTTTTTGAGAGAAAACAATGGATACCAACAAGATAACCAGTTGAAAAAAAAAAGTTACTTTTATATGTTGTTTTTGGTTCCTTAGGTCGTCTTAATATATGATTAGACGGCGGATTTTAGGGCAGGCTTGGGTTTTGGCTTTATGTTATTGTTGTTTGTTCGATGATGTTCAAGGTTGTTTGAGACTGGAGAGTGTCGGGTTTTAGGTTTGGGTTTGAACTTTGAAGAGCCGAAGAGTAAGACAAAACCATTCATGGCGGATGGTGTGCCAAGTCAGAGTCATATAACAATCATAAGATTAAAAAGCGGCTGGGGATCAACAAACTACTTGGGAAGAAAACACCAACAAAAAACCTGTTTTCTACTTTTTTTTGTCTCATTAATATTGGCCGAAAACAAATATAAAATGCGTGGCAAATTATGGCTATGTCCACCGTAACTCTTTTTCTTTTTTTTTTTAATATTTGTATACATTTTTATATATATACATGTATAATTATATGATTTTTAAAATATATAAAATATTTTAAAAATTAAATATATTAATATCAAATATATATTCATATTTAATATTTATGTTTGAGTCCGAGTAATACAGTCGAAATCGAACAAGAATCTCAACATTTCATCTAAAATCATAAATTGCTCATACTTTTTTCATTTCTTTCAGATTATATTACCACGACTCTTAATTTTCATAAAATAATCGTGTTTAATACTTGTACTTAATATATATTTAGATGTGAGTATAAAATATGATTCTTCAAATGTATAAAAAATATAAAAAAATATTGAACATACATATACATATACATTATACTTGCTTCAAATTCAAGTAACATAAGTTTGTCTACTAAAATTTGGATGAACAAAGAATAATTGTCCAAAATATATATTACTCGTATTTGAGTGTCAAGTATATTTAATTTTTTTAAAATTTTTTTATATATTTAATAAATGTTAAAAAAAACACATATTTATATATATATATATATGTACAGACGTAAATATTATGCGCTAATAATTAAAAATTAATAATAATAAACTAAAACCTGACATCTATTGTCCTGTGCAGTGTTACTTTTAGTTTTAGCGGATGATCAATTGTAATTTTTGTTGACAAAATGTGTTCTTTTTTTTTCCCCTTTTTTTATCTTTAATTATATGTAAATAAAGTATAAAAAGTACATATAAAATTTCCAGTGGAATCAATCCAGAATTCCGGAATTTATCCTACAAATTTTTTGGGGATTCATTAACTTGAAAATGAACTGGTTTTCTCTTCTTCTTTTTTTCTTAATTTAAAAGCAATTAATCAATTTTATCCCCAAATTTCTTATTTTTGGAGTCTATAAATGGTTCATAATTAAAATCAAATTGGGAATTTAAAATAGGCAAAGAACAAAGCTTTATTTTGATTTATGCACTTAATTTTTAAAAATAATATTTTGATAAATTAAAATTTGAGTTTTAATATAATATTTTTTTTAATCTCAAATTATATTTTTTTATTAAAAAAAAAAACCAAAGTTGCAAGTTAATTAAAGTCTTTAATTTGTTTTCCTCCTTCATTCCAATATTTCTTTTTGGTAAATATTATTTCCTCTAAAAGGAAAATCTTTCTTCTTTAGATCCTATTTAAATGAAAAGAAGACGCAGGCGTAAACCTAAAAAACGCAGCGTATTCAACAATTTCCAAATCCTTCTTTTCCAATTCAATCCCTTTCGAAACTTTTAACTGATTCAAAATCTTTACTCTTTTTTTTTTGTTTTTTAAATTTAAGATCCAAATTACAGCGCCAGTAGCAGTGCCGGATAATTCCTTGAAAAAAATCCCTAATTTTTTCGTCAATCCTTTTCTCTTTTCGAGTTTTTTTCCCCCTAGTTTATCCGCTTGAAGATTTCTTGGTTTGTTTTAGTTTTAGTCTAAGAAAAATCTTACCTTTATTGGGGTTTTGAAATATCTTGCCATTTCAGATTCTGGGTTTTCGACGTTTTGCTTTAAAAACAGTTATTCTGGTTTATTAGTTATTTAGGGTTTTTATAAAAACTCTAGGCGCTCAAATCTATTTTCATGGTTTTCTTTAAATGGGTATTGAGATTTTAGGGTTTGAAGTTTGGAAATTTCATCAATGGGTGCTTTAGCAAGTAATCGTAAACGCGGTGGTGATGAATATTTCAATTCCAATTTCAATCACAAAAGGAAATCTCCATATTCAAATTCCCCTAATTTTCAGTTTTCTAAGAAACCTAGATTTTCTTTGACGAATCAAAGCCCTGGAAAAGCAATTTTATCATCGAACAACACCGTCTCGAGAATCTCTCGTTACCCAGAAGCTAAGCTTCCTTTCCCTCGAGAAGTACACGCCCCTGTCAGACACCTTAAATTTGGTTTATCAGCTTCAAATCGTAGTGAGGATTCAGCTAAAGGCTATATGGGGAATATTTTAAGTCGTAGATTAAGTAATGCGAAAAGGCAAGCTTTGGATGCTTTGAGGTATTTTAAGAAGGAAAAAGAAGTGATTTTGGTGGAGGATGATGAGGAGAAACAAAAAGAGTTGGTATCTGATGATTTTAGTGTTGAAGAAGTGGAGGTTATTGAAAAGGGGAAGAATAATGTGGAGGAGGAAGAGAGGCTCGTTCAGCCATCGTCTTCGTCGGCGATTACTGAGTTGAATAATGGGAGTTTGAGAGCGGAGAGTTCGTTGGATATGCCTTCTTTGAGGGAGGTTTCCAATGTGTATGATTTAGAAGCTTATAAGAAGTTGCTGGAGAGTGCAGAAAGGAGAACTTCCAAGTTGAAAGATTTGGATTTTCAAATCGAGTTGAATGAGAAGCGTGTTGCTGGACTTCAGGCATTGCGGCTGGAGAAGAGTCTGGAGGACGAGCAAGAAGAGGTGAAATTCTTTTGCTTACTTGCTTTGTTTTGATTGAGGTGCATTGTCTGGGTAGTGTCTTTTGAAGAATTTTGTTGCTTCTAGAATAGAATAAAATGCATTTGTTATTTGTTAAGAATGATTAGCTTTAATGTTATCATTTATCGAATTCCAGGTGATACCTCGTGAACCTTTTGAACCTCTTACGGAGGAGGAGATGACGGAGGTTTCTCGTGCTTTTTCTGCGAGAAACTGGTATGTGATAACGCATGTGTTAGTTTTTGATTATGTTAAGAGGATGTCACTTGTGCTTTAACGTTGTTTTTGCTTGCTTTTGCAGGGGAAAGATACTAGTCTCTCATGAAAAGTCAAGCATTGATATTAGAGGAGAAGTTTTGCAATGTCTGAAACCAGGTGCATGGTTGAATGATGAGGTCGTATTCCATTTTGTTCAGGGTTATATCTTGTTTTTTGTATCTGCAGATAGTAGCCACCGGGAGGATATTAATTTGGCTGCATTCAATTAGGATGTACTGGAATTAAGTGAGCTTGTAATCTGGTTTTAACATGCATCTAATTTCTCATTTTTAGGTCATTAATCTATATCTTGAATTACTGAAAGAACGGGAGACCAGAGAGCCGATGAAGTTTCTGAAATGCCATTTTTTCAATACCTTCTTCTATAAAAAGGTAGTTGCCTGCTTCTACCTTCTTCAATTTTCATGTACTTTACATTGCCCGTTCGTGTAAATCTTTGTAACTATCATTTTCTCAACTACCTCTCTCCCTTCTGAATTGTGATGTTCAGTTAGTGAATCCAGAGAGTGGCTATAATTATAGAGCTGTCAAAAGATGGACTTCACAAAGGAAGTTGGGGTACTGCCTATTTGACTGTGATAAAGTAAGTATTTATCTTTTCACTTCGAATCAATCATTTATTTCTCATGATTCATTTTATTTATCCTTAAAAAAATTATTCGATTTTGCTCAGATATTTGTCCCCATACACAAAGATATACATTGGTGCTTGGCAGTTATCAATAAGAAAGATCAGAAGTTCCAATATCTTGATTCACTAAAAGGAAGAGATGCTACTGTGCTGAGAGCACTGGTATGATCTTCACTGCTTTCTCTTTAGATGCCGTATTATTTTGGTGCTTTTAATTAATTGTTTCAAAGTGCATGACAAAGTTTAAATCTATGTTACTCAGACTTGGTTGTGTCAGATAAGGACATGTGTCCGAGACGTGTATGTTCAATTTTTTTTGAAGTTTTTCCATGTATTTAGAGGATCCTTGGAGGGTAATATCCTCGTGCTCATGTCCAGAAATATGTTAGACATGGGTACTTAAAGAAAAAGGACGAGTCAGAGAAACATAGGTTTAAATGTTAGAGTTTTAGATCCTGTTAGCTGCTAGACTCATTTCCGCGCTGCCTCTTTATGCTGTAAATCTTTATTGTCTTATTCATGATGATTTTCCTTTGGCTTCCAGCCCACCCTTCCCATTCGTCCCTCATAAAAAAAAATTCATCAAAAAGAAAGTACATTTATGATTTTTTTTTTTGGTGGGGGGGGGGGGTGGGGGCACCTCTAAAGAATTTGTTTGTTATTGGTTGTAATGTGCCAGGCAAAATACTTTGTTGAAGAAGTGAATGACAAGAGCGGAATGGAAATTGATGTAAGTTCTTGGAAACAAGAATTTGTTGAAGACCTTCCTGCACAGGAGAATGGGTGTGTATTCCAGTGTCTCTTGCAGTCACGTTTTACGGATCAGTGCTAAGAATACTTAATTCTTCATAACCTAATTGCATATACAAATAACTTATACTGTTTAAGTAAATGATTGTGTAGTAGCTTTATAAGTATCTGAATATTTTTGTAGTAACCATTTATGGCATTTGGTTGCAAATATTTTGGTGAACCCAAATTAATGTAGTAATTACAGTTGTCGAGTGCCTCCCACACTGCCCATAATTAGTAGATTATTAACTATTACTGTTAGTTTCTTGTTGTCATGTGCCATTTCTATTACAATTTGAATTGTTTCCCCTAAATAATTTTCTTTATGTACAGGTTTGACTGTGGCATGTTTATGTTAAAATATATCGACTTTTATAGCAGAGGCTTACGTCTTTGTTTTGACCAGGTAAGTCCATGGAAAAAATAATTTCTTATGCTTTAATTCTCGTTTAATATCAATTCTTGTGTGTGATTAAACATTGGGATGTAAAATCTGTTGTCTATCTGCCAAAATATATGGCAAATGGCAGAAGCACATATCGGTGATGTTTCCTAGATGCAACACGCATTCTTTCGGAACACGAGGTCTGGTTATTTGTCTTTGATTCCTAAGAAGAACTTCGAGGACTTTCTTTGTTGAGTCATCCACAAACCTTCCTTTTGAAATCTCAGCCTGCTGAATTTATTCAGCTCCTGGGACTGATAGCTGCTGACTACGGAGCAGAAGTTTTTTCTTGAGTTAAAAGTAAATGATGATCTGATGTTGTATTTGAACTGAGTTGTGATTTTCCATGCTTTTGTAGGAACACATGCCCTATTTTCGATTAAGGACCGTCAAGGAAATTCTGAGATTGAGAGCAGATTGAATGAAAGTGTGCACACCATGGCACCGATAACCTATCTGCATAGGTATGCCTGCTTTTCTAAACTTCTTGGGAAAGGCTTTTACTCGGAAAATGTTTGCTGTGCAAGAGTTTGCTTGTGATCGGATTATCGATATAATCACTAGACAAAGTATGATATTATCTTGCAAAGGCGAAACCGGTTAATTATAATATGCAAGCCATGAGATGTAGGACAGCAGAACTTTCTGAAAAAAGAATTTGTCTTGCAATTAATAGGTGTTCTTGTTTGTATTTTTTTGTTTTTTTTCATTTACCATAAAATTGTCTCTTCTTTCTTCTAAAATCTCTATTTCCCTTTTCTACATCTGTTCTGCCTGGTTCTTCTTGTAACTATTTTTTTTACTGTACAAAAGAGGCCTTAGCTTGGAGATTGAAAAAAAAAAAAAAAAAGTTGTAGGTGTTGAGATTCGAATCTCAGATCGATTCAATTTCATCTCTCAATGGTAGTACCATTTGTTTCCTTTCCTTTCCTTTGATCATAAGATTACAAAGTTTGTGATTATATTGGTTTCGGATTTTGGACCACCTTGAATTTTAAATCATTGAGTGATTAAATGGTAGTACCATTTGTTTTCGTTCTTTTATTTGAATATTATCTCGAATTCAAATCGTTGAATCTAAGATAATTGAAAAAGAAATTGCTTGATTTTATCATTAATCGATTTCATGATTGACTACTAATTGACCATTGTTAGCATCATGCCAACTGCCAACCATAAAATTGTACTATCTAAATTGCTGCTAGGGCAGTTATATGGATGGCTGAGTTAAAATTCAAATAAATTAAAATTTTTCCACATACCCAATATTTTTTTAGTACAAAAGAATTTGCAACATAACGAAGAAACTAGAAGTTATAAATATTAAAATTTAAATTTTAAAAATGGTGAAGCGGATATTAATTTTTAATTCGCATTTTGAAATTCATTTCTTAAAACTACAATATTACATGAACAAGGTGCTTTTAAGGTGAGAAAGCAAAATATACTCTCAATGGTACAAATAAACAATTAAAATGAAAAAAAAAAAAACTACTTTCATTTCCTAGAAATGATGACTTATGAAAACATTCCCCAGCACGATTAAAACTACAGATGGCCATAAAAACCCATGTCAATCCCACCATGTAACACATCAGATTTCATCTAAACAATTATATTTAGACAAAGCCAAGCATCAAATAAGGATGGCATTCAAATCCTGGTCGAGACATTGTATTAACACAAAACGTTCATCTGAAACAACAACATTAATGGCTGATGCATGAACGACTGAGATTTGTGCAATAATGAATTTCCTCTCAAAAGACCCTAAAACAGCGCCGGGCATCGACTCCCAGAACCGACTAGATTCGGTTTAAGGGAGAACTTATCTGTTTTATAGCCATGTTTAAAGTGTATGAATGTCTACCAGGAAAAATAGTGTAACATAACAATCTACATGATGCAGTATCGAAAGCGGAGATTGAACTGTTTGCCTTAACGAGGAACTCTCTTCCGACTCAGTATCTCCTGTTCTTTCAGTCGATGTTGGAACCTGGCAAGTCGAGCTTGAAGGCTCACCAGACCGGCAGCTTTTCGTGAAAGCACAAAGCTCAGCTGGGTCACATAATTGTCTATGAGACTGCCTGGTTGGTCCACCTCAGCCAAAAGCTTCATTTCCTGTAAATATGAACGCAAAATAACATGAACAATGGTTTAGTTGGTGAATGAATCTTTTCTCCAGCTTATTAGCATGGTTCAATGTAATGAACATAAGAGCCTCACAACATGAGAACTAATAAAAGAAAATTTTTCACCAGAGCGAGTGCGTGTTTACTTACTTCACGGACAATCTCCATTGTATCCTCGATTTCTTTTCTGTGAGCAGCAATTAGAGCCTCTTCTTCCTGCAACAAACGGGAAAAATACAAAGAATGAAGAAAATCCTTAGAGCCCCATGCATAATAAAATAAAACGAACCACATTGATGGCCTACATCAAGTATTGCATTGATATTCCCATCAATGGGAGGCTCAGGATCATATTGTCTATGTCTGGCTTTCGCCTGCCTACAGTTTTGGGTGGACAAATCAGATCCTCCTCCATCTTTCTTGGTCCAGTTCCCCGTCTTCTCGGATTTTTCTTCTCTAGTCACTTTTCTACGAGGTGGTGACACCTTCTGCACTTTCTCTTCTGTATCAGCTGAATTTTGAGAATTTGATGGGTAAGCTCGTTGACCTGTAGAACCAACATGAGAATTATTCACTTCAATTCTTTCCCTATCTGCTGGGCCAGCAGCCATTCCACTTTCCTCCCTTCCATTAAAAGAGTAACTTGACGAAAACATCGAGGGCTGCTTGTCAAAGTCAACAGTATAAACATCTTTCTCGACAGCCCTTCGACTTGTATCAACGACTTTTACTTCCTGTTGTCGATCATAAACGTCTTCAGTATCTGCAGTAGCTGACAGAGAAGGGGCTGAAAAAGCATCCTTATTATTTGGCGGTAAAGAATTTACAGCCTGATCTTTTTTGGGATTACCGCTTCTGGAAAGACTTTTAACCCTGTTCATTTAGAGAACAATAATCTTTATTTAGTCAGCGAGTAAAACAGTAAAATCTACTGCAACAAAGGAAGTGATTTTTGTGGAGGCTTATTATAGAAACAAGAATACCTATCAGCATATCTCAGAGTATTGAGAGTGTGTTCACATGAACCTGCATTTGGAGAAATACAAGAGATCATAACCGTCCTTGAATTGCCGACAAAAGAGTCGCGCAGCACTTCAGTGAGTTTGCTCCCACGAAATGGTATATGGATCTGGTCATTGTCCAGGGCACGAATGCACTCCTTAAGAGCCAAAAGGCTCTTATTAATTTCAGCACCCTCGATCCTGGCAAGAATTCAAACCAGTGATATCAGATCAAGCCAAAAATAAACCAGGTGGGAGGAAAAAAAATACATGTTAAGCTAGATAACAGGCCAACAGACAAAGCCAACCCGTGCAAAGCCCTTTGGAAGTGGTTTCTGCACCCTTCTTATTCCACAGAAAAATTTAAACTTACCTAGTTTGCCGGTCATTGTCAGTGGTGTCTGCACCTCTTTCACTGCCAGCAAGATCAATAAAAGAAATCTTTCCCACAACCTTCCCAGCTTTAGACTCATTCCCATCATTGTTCCGCTTGGACTCCTTTATCTCAGGGTGCTTCTTGATGACAAGTTGTAAAATAGCATGTGACCTCGAAGATTCCTCATTTGCACCAGTAGATCCCGTGCTTCTAGCTGCATTTCCCCTCTCAATGTATTCCTTCACAATTTGAACGTCAGACACCTCAAATTCTTGCAGCCCAACAATGCAGACTTGTTGTCTCCCATCTTCTCTCATACAAAGTTTCCTATTGGAGAACATTTTGATTGATCATTAATTGTTATTAATACATGTGCATCCACATTCCACATATACACCAGAGATACACATTGAAAGAGAAAATGTGTGCTTGGCATAGGACAAATTGTGCTTGTGCTAATAGATGGGTCAGACCAGCTGACATTTTAAAAATCATTACAACACATCACAAATCAATCAGGCATGTCTTAAAGTAAAACACACGCACACGCGGAGACAAACAAGTAAGCAAAGAAGGAAAAGAGCAATACTTTCTATCACTCAGAAGGTCAAAGAGTTTTCCACCATATATCTCAAAATAGCTAAGCCACAATTTAAATCTCTGATTGCGGTAAACTGGTTGATGCAAGTATCTAACAAGGTCTTGTACAGCTCTGAGAGGTAATGGTTGCATTGTGAACGTCTTACCACTACCTGAAATCACAAAATATTCCATAACATAGTGCAGAAATTAGCTACAATGCCAGACAACCATGAACTGGAAAGATAAGGAGATGTGGAACAAGCATAGGGACAAAGAAAAAGAGAAAATGATTACCATGCCTTAGGTTTATGTCATTTAGTTTAGAGCAGAGTGTCTCTTCTCTTTTTCGGTAACTAGCTGTTCTCCTAGCACTAGTTCATCAATCTAATCAAGACTAAGTGGTCTCTAATTTCCAAAGCCCAATCATATGCATCAACTTTCTAGTAATAATAATGAACCTCCCAATGGTTTCCTCCATTATGTTTGAAATGCCAAAAAAATACCACGTGCATCATTTAAACCAAAGAAAAGTTATGGTTCTCACTAGAATCTATTTTTTCCCTAACTCTGAGTATTGTAAAATCATTTTGGGTCTAGCATGATCTATATAAACCAAGGCGAACATTCCTAGTAAGGCATATGCACAGATAAGCAAATGTTAAAATGTAATAGAAAATACGAAATACGCAAAAAGATGTTTTATACTTTTTACATCCAAATATAATACTCCTTGAAGTTATTAGAATTAAATCGTTTGGTAAAAACATATATATTTTAGGAGAAACTGAATGGAATAGATGCTAAATGCTATTCACTATGATTTTGAAAATTTTTCCTTCTACATAAACGTAGCTTCAAGCATACAAAATAGAACATAATAAATATAGCACATGTGCCATTCAGGAAGAAAATATGCACCTGTTTGCCCATATGCAAAACAAGTGGCTTTCGTTCGCTGAAAAATGATAGGAATAATTGGCTCAACAGTAACACGATAAACCTGTTGAAGCAAACAAGAAAAGAAGTCAACTTTTGTTCTAACAAATCAATAAGCAACAGAAGATGAGCTTTGGTCATATTATACTCAACATTATTCAGACACCACGTTCTGATGGCAACAAAGCAAAATAGTTCAACTAAGTATTACCTCGTCATTGGTAACATGCTCATCCAGAACAGCATCAAAACAGAACTCATGCTTTTCTACATATGCTGTCAAGTCCACCTTTCAGATAACAATAAAAGCAGATATAAGAAAGAGAAGAAAATGGCAAATCAAACAAGCACCCAGAGTTCTAAGATATTCATCTCAAAAACACAGAGTGAGATTGCAATAACTTCTGTGAATAACAGACAAACCTTTAGCTTGGGTTCATGGACGGTTAAAGCATTCTCGCTCACGGTTACTATATCATCCTCCTTCCGAGAAATCTCCTTCTTGTTTAATGGTCTTTTGCGTACCTTACACCACAAGTAAGACAAAAATTTAGCATTCAGGAAATTTAAAAAGCAAGGCATATAACAGTGGGATATGAAGTGCTGCATCGTGTATCAACAGTGCCCAGCCGGCTTAACAATCAGATACAAAGTCACATACTATGCTGGACAATATAAACTGTTTAATCTCAGCAAGGAAAGAAGGATGTCCCCATCTCCATAGAGGGTGAAACAGAGAGAGGAGAGAGAAATGAAGCACCACCATACCACAACTTTAATCTTAGCAACATTGTTTTCCCTCGTGCTGATCTCTTTTTCATTAGCGGACAATAATAAGGTGGAGGCATCTGCATCACTTTGCTCTTTTTGCTGCCAGCTAGTTGTCACATTAAATTCATTTTCAAATGCTTTATTCACACCAGGCACGAATGGTGATGGCTCAAAAGGTTCTGAGATAACATGCTGCAATTAAATCAAATCAAAATTTATTTCCAGAGGAAAAACAGAAGTGGCACTAAGCCAAGCTTAAACCGAATTTTTTTCTTTTTTACTGAAATTAAAAGATATCAAAATGGAACAACGCCCATAAATATCTAACCAAAAAAGAAAGAGAAATAGTAGAGTTGCATGTAATCATCTAAACTTCAAGCAATCAACCATTGTGGTACTGTCCTACAATGCTAGACAGTGCCCTATAACCACACCTCAGACAGAAGCTCTGTATCATCCATAGCATGAAGATCCAAAAGCCCAGCTCCAAAGTCCCCCCTGAACTCTGGAGAATATAACCCATCAGATGCAGCAGGCCCTCCTGAACTTTGGGCAGTTGGTGTGTACGGCTCCAACCCAGACTCCCCATTAAAATTGAGGTTCCTCATTAATTTGAATAGCCTCTGCTTCTCTTCTGCAGATTGTGCTCCATAACCCTTCAGTAGTGTAATAGTAACTTCTCATTATCTCAGAAGTCAGAGCATGTAAATCTTACACATGAAGAAGTATTTAAAAAACAAATAGTTCGTCCAAAAAGAAATAAGTTCTAAATTCATGGGAAAAATTAAAAAAAAAAGCATTGGAATTATCAACCAATCATGAACTCCGACTTTCCTAAAAAGCTCATCAACCTAATTGTCAATAGTAGAAGTGGATTTTTCATACTTCATGCAAAAGAAAGAGTATTTATCCTGTCAACTCAGCATGGAATATAAATATCAAAATGGACATACGAAGAACAATGTACAGACTTCAAAAACATTTCCCTTAGAAGGTAGCGAGCTTGTTCACTAAAAAAAATTCTTTAAAATGAGTAAATTTAAAGCAATTAGATATATACATTAATCCAATTCAAATTGCATCCATCCGAATCGAGCAATGAACTGCTAATAATCGAAAACACAAGAAGATTCATAAATAGACGTGGAAATTAAAAGCAAAGCGTTGGTTACCTGCATGAGAAGATTGGGAAGGAGACGTTGGTCGATACCAGTAGAAGCCAAGGGAGAGGCCAGATGCTGCAATCCAGCAGACTGCAACCACCGCGCCATAACGGCATCACCAGCATCGCCGCCGGCGGACCCGGCATTGTGCAAGGACCCACCACCGGCGTGATCGTAAAGCGCCGTCGCTGCAGCATTGCTTTGCTGCATCTGGCCACCCATGTGGCGCTGCGATCGCCTTTGAGGAGCCAATTTTTAAGATCTGTTTATCAACGCTACCATAAAATAAAAAATTACACAAACAAAAATAGCAATCTCCAAAATCAAATTTCAAATATAATAATAACAATAAAAGAAATTAAAATATATATATAACTGAATTTTACTTACAAGCTGGAAGAAATCCGAGTTCGAGGAAGAACATGAAAGAGAATTCTCCGGATTAAAACAAAAAAAGGCAAATTCCAAGAATCCGTGCAATTATTTTAATCCTATCAAAAAAAAGAAAAAAATCACTATAAATTCACGCATTCAAAACATTAAAATAAACAGAAAAAAATAAATTAAATTACCAGAAAAATGATGGGAAAAAAAATGAAGAGAGACGTCGGCGATTCGGGATCTACGATCAGATCTGAAAGAGAAAACGAAATTACAAAAGGCAGAAACCCGATTTAATTTGATCGTACGGTGGCTCTGATTTTATTTAGAATAACTTATATAATGTCTTCTTTTTTTTTTTTTTAATTTAGTGAGGGGAAAATTTCTCTTTTTTTTTTTAACTCGAAAAATATTTTAAAAAATAAAATTTTGAATCAATTGATATATTCATGTAAAAAGATGATTTATTTTTATTAAAAAAATTAATTTAAAAATG
>JAQSVH010000002.1:4431677-4448642 GCA_029448705.1 Adansonia digitata | reverse complement strand
TTGGTTGGGGGTTCTATATTTAGCATCAAGAGTTAAATTGATTGATGTAAGAGAATATATCCTTAAAATCATTCAGAAAAAATGATTTAAGTTCAAAGTCTATACCCTTAATCGTTGTTAAGTGTTGTTCTCCCATATCTATTAAGTCTTAAGTTTCTTGTAATTCTATATCCAAGTTAGGCCTTCCATCTTCCATTTGTTGCCAATTGGGTTTATATTAGATGCTTATATGGTATTAAAACTCATGTTCTCTCTTTTGTTCTTCCTATGTCTAAGCCTTTGTTGAACTATGTGTAAGAATTATTACTTGATATTATCTCATATTTGTTAAGTTGTGGTTTTAAGTTCTAGTTGGACTCTTCCATCTATTGCTACTTAAGTTTTGGTTGCATTGTATTATTAAGAAAGAAGATCATATACTATGTTAATTAAATCACCTTTTTTAGTAATACTAGTTTTAATTCAATGTCGATTTCATTGAAAAAAGATCAAATTTAAAGTGATTAAATCTCTTGGTATTTGATAAGATGAAAGAATGAAACAAACAATATGAAATTAACACTCAAAAAAAATTTCTAATATACCAAATTCTCTCATTCATTTTATCTCTACTAGAATGCAAAATCTCAAGGAAAGGAGGCATAGGATGCTCAATTGAGGCTGATGAGACTTATCAAAAGCATCCCCAACTAAGCTACCCCTGTCTGCATAAGAACTTTTGCTTTTGGGTGCCTTAAAAACAAGAAAAAACTACTAAAATCCGAATCTAGTACCATCTATCCCAAAATTTTAGGTCGTAGTGGCCAAGAATTATACTGTTCCCTGTCTCAAGGCAAAGGAAAATAGAGTAAGTACTAAGAATTTTTGTGAGAAATGAGGTTGTTAATAAGTTGATGGTGCCTATTTTTAAGAGACACCAACATTACGGCACATTGAAATTGAATACTATTGCCAACTTACCTTAATTAAGGTTTATCCTTAACTAGAACCTTGATTAGTTTATATAACCACTTTTAAAAGGTAACTTTTAAGTTTAATTTTCGTATTTTAATATTTGCATTTTTTTTTCATATTTTCATAATTTATTATAAAAAAAATCATAAACTTCCACATAATTACTTTCACAGATTCTAAATTTATTTGTTGTTGTATCCATGAAGGAAAAGAGAGAAAGAGAGAGAAAAAGAGATTAAGAAAGATGTGAAAGAAATTTTGAATGGAATTTTTGGACCTCCTTTATATTGTCCCATAAGAAAGTGAAAGCATATATATGGGGGAATTTCTACCATAAAATCATAACTAAACTTTATTTTCATTTATCTCTTAAATAATATAATTTTATATGTGAGAAGACATAGCATTTTATCCACTTATTTATTTATTTATTCAAACAAAAGCAACGATTTTGTATCTTTTCCTTTTGCCACGTTTGAACGTTATAGTTCTGCCTAATTTCTATGGAGATAAGCCAGAATATTTCTCCCTCATCAACGATCAACATTGACTACCTTTTGATCCAAAATCGGTGAAACTACCAGAATATGGATGTTTATATGTGTGTGTGTGTGTGTGTGTTTATCATTTTGCTTTATTTTCTTCTTCTTCTTTTATCCCATGGAATTGAGCTCATGTCATTCAATCGATCCCAATAGAATTGCATAACTGGTCCTGCCCATATTGACTCGGGTCTAAGTAAATTTAATTATAAATATAAATATAAAAATTAAGTTTTAAATATTATTTAAATAATGATATAATCTTTTAAATCACTTAAATTTTAAAAAGAAAAAAAATTTCAAGCTACAATCTGATCTAATTCACGAAGAAATCTAGTCCATACTATTTCCAAAAAATTATCAATGCCCCAAATGAGTGCAAGATGATCCAATTGAAATATCTAAGTAACTTGGGTTTTTCTTAACAAAAATAGTGATTCAAAGAGTTTAACACATTTTAGATGCCAAACCCAAAGAAATCTTAGCTTATAAGTTATTGGGAAAACTATTATTTTCAGAATCTGATCATCATGTCAAATCAACTTTCTATTTCCTCTGCAATCTGCTGAGGCGAACCAAGGTGTTAAGGTTTGGAACTTGTATTTAAAATTAGGTAAGAATGCTGCTTGGAACAGCCAAGAAAATTGGAAAAAGCCCAGAAAGTTTGAAAATAATCAAATTAAGGGTTGTTGGTTCGACCAATTTGCCAGCAAATTAGCTGATGGCCATGTTCAATTGAATATCAACAAACAGGCAGCGTTTGAAAAATTAAATATAGAAATGATTTTCAAATATTTTATTTTTTTTTAGAGCAGTAAAACGTGTCTTAGGTTAGTCCAGATTCGAGCTTAAGGAAAAGGATAAAAAATCAGACCACAACCGGCTTGACTCATGGACAAATGTAATTTAGAGAAACCAAACAAAAGGTCCCAACTTTAGGGAAGGGAAGACAAAATACACAAAGCATATGAAGCTATATTAGGAACAAAGCCAAACAAACTTGAAACTACAAAACCAAAAATTCCGACAATTTAGTCCTCCCACATATGACATTAGCGGTAAGAGTTGATCTTGAAACCTATAAAAAAGGAAGAAGTGAAACAAGGCTTGCACCAATCTCATTGTTAAGTCCCTATTATCGTAGCTCAGGTTGAAGGATGGCAGCAATGGCATTCGCCGAGGTAGCTCAAATTAGCGCCATTCTTCTTCTCTTGTGCTTAGTTCTTCGTGGTTGCGAGGGCAGGGGTCCGTTTAATGCAGTGGAGGCTCTAACTAAAGCTAACGATGCTGCAGTCGAAAAAGTAGGCCCCGATGTCAAAATTTTTAACGTGTTAGATTATGGTGCAAAGGCTGATGGAAAGACTGATAGCTCAATTGTATGGCTTGATCTTCTTTCTTTGTCGTTTATATATAAATTACAGACCCCTTTGTGTTTGATTGAAATTGATCAACAATGGTGCCATTGAAATTTGTGATTTTTCCCCGCAGAGTTTTATCAGGACCTTCAAGGCTGCATGCAATTTCCCTGCAAGTGCAAAGATGGTCATCCCTGACGGGAACTTTGTCATCGGACCAGTCATATTTTCGGGACCCTGCTTTAATCCATCTCCCCTAATTATTCAAGCTAATGGAATCGTCAAAGCTCAAGCTGATATTTCCTACTATGGTGGTGGAGTAAATGTTATAGATTGGATCACATTTCAAGCCATTGACGGCTTGATTCTCAGTGGACATGGTACTTTCGATGGCCAAGGTGCTAACGTATGGAAGTTCAATGACTGTGCCAAGAACTCTAGCTGCCTCAGATTGCCAGCAGTAAGCTTCGAAATCACCATCTGACAGTTTTTTTTTTCCTTTTATGATTTAAATGGATAAAATGAAGAGAATAATTAAGATGGGTTTAATTACAATTTACATTTCTGGTTTAAAATGCAGACTTTGAAGTTCGTCAGGGTGAACGATGCAATCATCCGTGGCATAAAATCCATTGACCCCAAAGGGTTCCACATCTTGATCAGCTTGAGCCAAAACTTCAGGATCTTCAACGTTAATTTACAAGCTCCTGCAAATAGCCCCAACACTGAAGGCATTCACGTCGGCAAATCGAAACTCGTGAAAATCTCGCGAAGTGTCATTGCCACAGGCGGTGAATGCGTCTCTAAGATCCCAGGATTGGCCACCAACATCAGCATCGACAAAGTAATTTGTACCCCCAGACACGGTTTAAGATAGACTTAACAATTCATGTATTTGTATCGTGTTTGTTTATTTTTTAAATTCATGTAATCTTCCATCGGCTAAATGCTAAGTTAATCTACATTACTGAAGCTTCATTAGCAACCAGGTTTCTGGAAAAAAGCCTAATGTTAGAGACCTGCAATAAAATACTAAGATAATCTTACAAGATTTTCAAGAATTGCTTGCCCACTGTCTTTTAGAGACTTGTAATAAAATAAATTAAGAATTTTAACAAATCCAATGATCCAAGAATAGATATTTGATCAAAGAATCAACACTTTTCTTTTTTTACAACTATAAGAGGTAAGAACCCCAACCATAAGCTTACAATGGTTTAAATTTTGATCGCAGACACATATTTGGTTGTATCGTATCCATTGTAGTTGCAAACATAATAAATGTTTTTGGGGCCAATTGCAATAAATATCGACCATGAAAATCGAAAATCAATGAAAATGAAAGAATATTAGTCCTTTTTTAACTCTCATACCGTTCTTATCAGTTTAAACGGAAGAAAAACCTAAGTCTCTAAGTCTGCCAAGGTTTAAAGACTTGGAAGTAATGAATGAATTTAATTTTAGAGAACAGTTAAATGAATTGAAAATTACCTAAAAGCAGCTATAAATTGAAAGAAAACTCCTGTAAACATTTATAGCTGAAAAACGTTCACAAGGATCATCAAAAATTAAGTGAATGGAGTTTAGTAAACTTCTATATCACTGTCAATTTATAAGTACCAAAGATGAAATGCTGTGAAGATGATCAGCTAATTTCCCAAAGAAGCGAAAAAGATTTAACTTAGCCTAAAATAGGAAAATGATGGCATTTAGAATGAGCAATTTAGCAGTTCTTATAGCATTTTTTCATGGAAGTATTGTGGTGGCAATAACATTCCCCCCCTGCCAAATTTGTGGCTCTCCTGGACTTTCTCCTTTAGCACCTGAACCTTCAGCTTCAACTGAACTGGTTTCAATTCCACCAGCTAAGGCACCTAAGGATGGAGTTTTCGATGTCACTGAACATGGCGCAAAAGCTGACGGCAAGACAGAAAGTAGCTCGGTTCGTCCTTCTTAATTATCATGTTTTAATCTGATCTGATATTTTATTTGACAAGTATCATGTTTTTAGATCTCATAAATGAATGTTTGATGAGAGAAAGCAAAATGCATAAGCTACGCTATCCTAACTTGAGAGTTATAATTTATCATACTAATGCCATTCGAATTACTGAAAAATTAAGCTTCGGTCCATTCAGGAACATATAGATGATTGTTTTCATTTTTCGTTTTGGTTATAAAGGCATTCTCTGCAGCATGGAATGCAGCATGTGATCATCCCGAGAACTCGACCTTTTACGTACCTGAAGGAACATTCCTGGTTGGTGAAATCACATTTTCAGGTCCCTGCTATAACAACCGATCACCTAATATCGAGATCAGGGGAACAATATTGGCTCCAATTAGCCTTAATGCATTTAAGTCCTCCAACTGGATTGCATTTAAAAACATGCAAGGTTTCACCCTCACTGGGGGCACCGAAACAGCAAAACTAGATGGCCAGGGAGCAGCAGAAGCCTGGAAACAGTCTAGCTGTGAGAAATCAGAAAGATGTAAGAAATTAATCACAGTAAGTTCTATCACAGGTTTTTGCTGCAATACAAAGTTGCTTATGCAAATAGGCAATGGCATGACTTTTTTGTTTCCCCTTACCTGATTATGCAGTCCATAGATTTTATCAATGTTTCAAATGCAAACATCAGTAGTATCACATTGTCAAACAGCAAGGGCTTCCATCTAGGTCTCCATGGAAGCAGCAACATCAATATCTACAATGTCAATATTATTGCTCCTGGAGATAGCCCGAACACCGATGGCATCCATGTCAGTAACTCCTCTAACATAAACATTTTCTCTTCAACAATTGGAGTAGGTGATGATTGTGTCTCCATAGGACCTGGTAGTACCAACATATCCGTTTCTGATGTCCAGTGCGGACCAGGACACGGAATAAGGTAGCCTGCATTTGCAACACTAACAAGATTTCAATTTGTTGCTGTGGAAAACCAAATTGATTAAGAAACTTCCATCAAGAGTTAACGTCTATGAAATGGCAGTGTAGGCAGCCTTGGCAAGTATAAAAATGAGAAGGATGTGGTTGGGATCAGCGTTCGGAACTGCACCATAAACGGCACACAAAACGGTGTCCGGATGAAGACATGGCCCGCATCCCCTGCAAGCAATGCTTCCAACATGACATTTGAAAATATTTTCATGATCAATGTCTCCAACCCCATAATTATAGATCAAGAATACTGCCCTTCCCATAGCTGCAAGATTAATCAAGTAATTGTCAATCTAATTTACATATACTAAAAACAAGTTTCCTCTTAGAAAAACCAATTTTATTTGTTGTTTTTCTGCCAAATGCAGCCCTCACTTGTGAAGCTTACAGACGTATTCATAAGGAACATCAATGGCACCTACAACACCAAATCTGCAGTAACTATACTGTGCAGCTCCAAGGTCCCTTGTGAAAATGTTCAGCTTGTTAACATAAGTTTGAACTATGTAGAGCCTGACAGTCCTCAGCAAGGTCGCTTGAGCATGAAAGGGTTTCTTAATGGCTTACAAGTTCTTAATTCTAGGTTTTAGTTTTAAATTTTATGTTTACAAGTTGGTAGATTGGTCATCGACTTACTGAGATTACTGTGATTCGATAAATAGCCTCAGCCCCCTTTAGTGGAAATTTTATGTTAGTCTCTCATTTCCTTTTAATTGGCAATGAACATTTACCGGAGAATCATCCTAATTTTCTAGTCAAGATATCCAACCTGATATTTTTCCATAAAAAAAATGTGATGTGACTTGAGAATAATTTATGTTACTCGGATTTGGATATCAGTGTCGAATACGGATTTGTATCTGACATGAGTTTATTCAAGTTTTTTAATTCTTTTTTTATATATTTAGAGGATTTTTAAAGACTCATATCCTTTCGGCCATATCAAATATGTGTCAGACACATTGATTAAACTATTACCACATATCTTGTTCGATGGTGAATGTTGTGTCCTTGTTCTTACGTCACATCGACATACTTCGCATATACATGTTTATGCAGCATATGAAAGTTAGAAAATGTGAAAATTTGCCTTTTAATAATGTATAATGATGCGGACGCTTCTATCAAGGAGTGTTTTAAGTGTAGAGACACGATTCTTACATGGCAGAACTTTCTGCGTGAAATTTTCTTTAAAAGATCCAGCAAGATTGCACTGCCTGAAAGTTGTTCTATGACAAACAGGGAGACAGAATAAAGTGCCAAGAAAAACTTGTAAGCAATTTCCTTATTGTTTTGAAATGAATAAATGGTAGATGTAACAGCAATCTTGTTAAATGAAAACTGTGGACAATAACACAGATTTTCACAAAGAAAAAAATATGTCTGCTTTGTTGCTAATGACATCTGATCTGATGCCTTTAAGCTTTCATTGTCGCTATTCAAGTCCAGACATTTGACATTTCTTTCTATTTTGGTAATGAAAATGTGATGGAAAACATCTATTTGTTTATAAAAAAAATAAATAAAGAATTGGTAAGATTTTTATGGCTTTTCTTGACTTGATATTACAAGACGGTCGCTTTTAAACAAGTTTATAGTTATTGTTTGAGTGTCCGAAAATTAAAAAAAAAAAAAAGATTTGAAGAGACCCAGATTACTTCCGCTGTTAATGTGCTCAAATTAGATTTTCAGGATCCGAAGCCTGCGCTGATGTCCTGTCAGAAATCAAATCAGAGACTTCCAATTCCCTAACCAGAACTCGACTCTCTCGCTCTCCGGGATTAAGGCTAGGGAGCATGTTGCCACCTCGACCACTCCCGCCGCCGACGCCACCACCGTATCGCCTAAACTTAAGATCTCATTTTTAAAAGGTACGGTCTTGATCAAATCCGATCCGATTACTTAATCTCTGCTTAGGAACCATGAATTCCAATTATGGGAAAGGTTCGTCAGGTTCGCTAAGAAACTTCGATTTTGATCTCGGCCTCGGATCAGGCCCACCCAAATTCCTCAATGACCAAAAGAACAAACCACGTCTTCATTTTCAACTTATTCATCAATAACATCTGCGCAATCCAAGCCGACATGGTAACCAAACAGGCCGTAGTGGACCCACCAACCTGCCGCGAATCAGGCCTGCCAATCTGGGTTGTCTGGACCTACTTCCATGGCAGGAGACATCTTTGGGAAGAGCTGGGCATCTTCGGCTCCTACGGGGGGTAAGAGCTCTGGGGTTGGAATTGTTAAGAAGAGCCCAAATTGATTTGGAGATTTGGTTAGCTTTGGGACAGGGCAAGAGTAATAGTAATTCTAATGTTCCTTGAAAAATTCGAATCCAACTTCTAATTCTTCGAGTAAAAGCTCATATTCAATGGGGAACTTGGCTGATTCATTGCCAAAGTTCTCGAAATTGGGCAGCTTCTAGCGCATATAACAATAGCAGTGTTAGTAGTAATATCAATGTCAATATTAATAATAGTAAGAGTCAGAATCTTAGGGGTTCTCCCATTAAAAGTACGGCCGGAGGAGCAGTTGGAGTTGGAATTGGAAGTGGGATTGGTTCGAAGGACCCTTTTGGTTCTTTGTTTGATTTTTCTTCAACACAATTAGGTAGTCTTAACTCAGGAATTAGTAAAGGAAATTGGGCGAATGCTTTAGTAGATGATGCATTTGGGTATTTTCAGAATGCTTCAAAACCGAGCACAACTGCATTTCCATCTAGTGGTTTTGGTTTGAGTAATAATGATTTTATGGGGTCGAATATGGCTTCTGGTTTGAATATGAATGATTTTGGGATGCCTGCAAAGAATGTTGGATCTCAAAGTTTGGATCTCAAAGTCAAGCATCTCTTTATACTCGGGTGGTGATCCTCTAGATATGTTCTTTTCATCGTCTTCAGCTTCGGTTGGAGGTGCTATAAAAGCATCTGGTGGAGGTGGAGGGCAGCAATTTTCAGGAGATTTGAGGGTTGGACTCTGAGTTTGGAGGAGCAGGAGTAGGAACAGATGGTAGTTCAACAACTGGGCTTGAAGGGCTTCCACCTCCCCCGGCTGGGGTCACAGCATCTTCTGCAAAGAGCAAGGGTATCAAGAACCAGAAGCAAGACCAGAACGTTGATGCCACAAGTGGCTGTCATGGGCAGTGATTCTTCTTGAGAAGACAGATGATAAGACTGGCACCACGGAGGTTTAACCATGTAGTGCTTCATGTTATAAAGAGGTTGGGGAGTATAAAAAGGCTGTGGCTGTCTATTCAAAGGTATTAAGACTCTTTAAACTGTAAGATTATTTTAGTTCCTTATTAATGTAAATCTTTACCTTAAAAATTTTATTGCATTCACATAGTTTGCAAATGAATTTTTTTGAGTTTACTTTAATTTCTGGACCTTCAATGTGCCTAGCAGCTGAGATTTAAACCTCTGATGTTGGCTCCAAAGCAAGCATTTGAAAGTTAATAAGGCTAGGCACCTTGTGATACTTAATTAGCTGATCTCAAACATGTCATGTTTAAAAGCGACAATTCCGTATTATCCTCTATTTGCGTGTCGCCCATCGTTGTATTTGTATCGAATATCGATCACATCAGTTGATATCAAATTATCAAATATTGATGATCCACTTGTTCGGTAGATGAAGTTATGTTCATTTTTTTTTTTTTTCTATCCAGGTGCTAGAGCACGACGACGTCAATGTGTCGATCCTTGTACACAATGCACTCTTGTATGAAAGCATGTAGAAATACAAACTTGGCGCAGAAGATCTGAGAACTATTCTTAAGACGGATCCTGGCAATAGCAGTGCTAGAAGTACTGTCTATCGCTTGGCTAAAATGACCGGCTAGAAGTTTTTTATGATTCTTCTGCATTCAGGTTGACAGCTTTTCCCCTCATAATACGAACAGAATCGAGGGGAATAATAACATTTTTTTTTCCTAGATACATGATCTTTCAATATGTCTCATTGCGGAGGTTTTTACATACATGATGTTGGATATTCCGCCTTGTGTTGATTATGATTCGAAAATGGCTCTTTTTTTTTTACTTAAAAATAGCATTGGCCTTTGGGGATTTGCAATCAAATTTCCGCTTGTATGATTTTGGAACAGTAGTTTTGTCATGGATGGCTATTATTCTTCTTTTCACTTTTTTATACGTATGTTATCCAAATTTGGATTGAATACCTCGTACACTATATGTTTGACATAATTATATTTAATTTTTTATTAAATTTTTTATGTATTTAAATGATCATATTTTCATATTTATATTTATATTCAAATATATTCGAATATAAATTTTTAAACATCATGTATATAAAGAAAAAGAAAACACGACAAAGCAATAGAGAATGTGATGGGCTTATGGGCTTCTATAGTGGTTAAACAATCTCAAGAGAATATTGTTACATATGTAATTTAAGATACATGTAGTGGCGAATGTTACACAATTTGTTCATATAAAATACATGCTTATATCGGATATCATATATATATATGATAAAACAGTAAGATTTTCTTTTGTTTTTCATACAAGCAGTAAGTTTTTTCTTTTATTTTTCCTAGAAAGTAGACGTTCTTCCTTTTTCTTTTTTCTTCACATTTGGCACTACAAATAAGACTGCAAGATTCATCCAAGTCAAATTTGTCTGCTAAACCTGTAAAATACAAGATTTCAATAGGATACTAATGTTTCTAATTCTCGAGTAAATTAAAGGGCACCGAACAGGAAGAGAAACATACAAAAATAAATAAATAAATCTGCGTCAGAATCACCCAAAAAAACAGACAATTTTATTAAAAGTAGAAACACAAAAGATAAGGTCTTAGAATTTAGACAAAAAAAAGGTTCATAATTTATTGTAAGAAAAAAAAAAGCCGACTTTGAGAGTTGAGTCATTGGATGAATGCAGCCAAATGAATAAAACTTTAAATCTTGAATTTATTAAATTTTTAATTCTTTTTATTTTGTAAATTTGAGCTTTTTACTTTCCTGGGATTCGCTCAATCTGCTAACAAGACTCTGATCATTTGCAGAGTAACAAAGGAGCATTACATTTATTACAATGGCAAAAAATAAGAAAAAAAAAACATGAACTCCAGGGATTCAGTTTTTTAATTCGAGTTAATTTTATCTTTTTCAATTTAATTTAATTTATTTGTATAATTATTTTTAAAAATTAATATTTAATAAATAGGGAAACTTCAAAGAGGGCTAGTGTTCAATTATCATCTTCTAGCTTCTGTCAGGAACAACGCAAGAGAAGATACGAAAGTGTTATGATTGTGGTTTCCAATTTCAAAGCTCCAGCTATGAGCTCATCAGAGAAGCGAAAAATGAAGATGCTCTCATTTAAGATATCTACCGAACTACTTTTAACTGCATTAAAGAACAAAAGACCATTGGCTTAAAAACTATCCTCTGGAAAGTCTTAGCCCTTACTAAATTTTGTGACCAAATTCTTTTAATTTGGTAAATAAAAACCCCAATTAAAAATAATTATAAATATAAAATTCAAATATAAATTAATTAAATTAAATTTTAATTTTATGTTTAATTCTGTGATCAAATTCCAATACACAATAATTCTTTCATGTCCAAGTTAGGTAAAAACTTCATAAACAAGAGAAACCAACTGTTCAAAGGAAACATTAAAAAAAGAAAACTAGGGAAACAGGAAAGGACCATCGTAAGAAAAAAATTAAAAGAGTTTATACTTGATACATTGATAATGATTTATTTAAAAATATTTTATTAAAAAATTTTAAAAATAAATATCCATAATTATATTTTTTAATAAATAATATTATATTAATTTATATTAATTTATATAAATTAAAAATTAAAATTACATCAAATATAAATCCAAACATAAATGTAGCATGAGGGAAGGAATTTTGTCATGTTGCCTGAGCAGAGAGGCCATAAGTGAAAGATAGGAACAGAAAGCAAATCTGAGTCCCCATTTTTTTTTTTTTTCTTGTATCCAACTTATAATCTCTCTCTCTCTCTCTCTCCGTCTCTTCTCTCTCTTTGCTGTTTCCTAAAAGCCTGCTAGTTGTTTGTTTGGTCCCTTTTCCTGGATGATGATGCAAATTCAATACCATTTATGCTATTTTTCCTCAACTTTATTTGCAACTATGATACTATCATTCTTTTCGAGAAAGAAAAATATCATCTCATTACTTTGTTTGAGCTCCAACTTTAGCTGCCCTGCTATGTGGTCCCTTTACAATGGTTATTTTCTAGATTAATCTATAAGTTGGCTATTAAATAGATTTATTTAAAAGTTAAATAATTTATTTAGTCTAAATTAAATTTGATATAGTTTTTTCAAGTTAATTCAGATCATTATATATTAATTAAAATAATATATTTTTAATTTAATTATAAAAATATATAAATATTAATTTAAAAATATATATTTTTAATATTTTATTATATTATGGTTCCTTTACAATGTTTATTTTCTAGATTAATCAACGGTTTAGTTATGGATTGATTTTCAAATAAATTTATTCAAAGATCAGATAACCCATTCAGTCTAAATTATGTGAGATTTTAGGTTTTTCTTTTCTTGATTCGATTCAGTATATTAATTAAAATAATATTTTTATATAAATTTAATTGTAAAAATATACAAATTTTAAATATTTTTATTATATTTTTAATAATAATTTGGACCAAATCAAATTTATGCCTAGAGTTAGATTTTAAATTTTTTCGAATCATGATCCGACCAATGAGCAAATTTACTCTAAAATTATTACCTTTTCGATTGCTTTTATTTTTAAATATGATAATTTGTATATATGCATCTTATCTTTTTATTTTTTTTTCTGGAATATGATTTCATGAAAAATCGGGCGTAAAGACGTTGAATCCTAATTAAAGTCTTTTGAAATGAATTATAAAATTAATGTTTTGAACTAAACTGAAGTTTTTTGGGAATGCCATTTGAATCAAAGCAAATATATACAATCTAATATAAATACAAAATAAATTATTAAATATAAAAAAATTTTATTCATTAATATAATTCATACATTTATCATGTGAAGTTAATTGTATTATTTTTAATGATACGTATTTTTATTATTATTTATATATATATTAACCGTATCACGTGAAAATCGAAGTATCTGTAATATATCATGCAATAAAGCCGAAAATTTTTGGACAATTGTTTTTTTTTTTTTTTATGTAACTGAAATTCGAATTTGCTGCTGTTTTTCCGGCATCTTGTAAACTCTCCGAAGTTAAAATCTGTGCCATTTGATCAATCTTACAAATATTTCACACAAATAATTGATGTATTTACTACAGCAGTTGTCATTTTTGATTAACTTTTGTCCTTAATCTATGCTAAGACTTGGTTGAGCTAGTGTCTATGATGCAAAATTAAATTAAAGATATTTATTATTTAAAAAAAAATTAATAAATTATATTATTAGATTATTTTTAAAAAAAAATTAAAATTCAGTATTTTTTTTATAATTTTTACTCATGTGTAAAATATCTAATTTTCATGATTTTAAAATTGCTTAAAATTTTATATTATTTCTAATTTTATTTTTTAAAATATTTATATCTTATACATATTTAATGAATAATTATAAATAATTTTTTAAATATATAAAAAAATAAAAAATCAAGATATGTTTATAACGAAAACACTTAATCCGAATTTAATTAATTTATTTTAAAAATAAGTATTAACTGTTATTTACAAGATTGTAAATAAGTGGCAAACGGAGGGTCAATTGGTATCATTCCCCCCTCAAAATGCAGACTGAGAAACTCCTGCCTTCATCTTCCACATGGGCCGTTAAGTTTTGGACCTCTTTCTGACGTGCGTTACACCGAAGCCCTGCTCAGACCACGCACTCGGAGACAGCCCCGTCATTTCCTCTCCCAACCACTCACAGCCACGTAATCATCTGTGGTAACCCCACTTGCCAAAAAAACCTAAAGCCCCCACAATGTGGACCCCACCCTCCATCACCTCAATCGTACGACCATAGTGGACTTGGATTCCCGCTTAAAAATGTGTTATCCACGTATATCTTTGAATCTCTCGTCCCTTTGATTTCCAGCCTGTAGCTGATTCACTCTCAGCCGTTTGATCAGGATCAGAAGGAAACAAGGAAAACACAGAAAAAGTAATGGCCAAATTGTCTATTTTCTGGAGAGACTTGTTGTCATCGTCACGCTATAAAGACCCCTTAAAATAAAGCTTCCATCTCTGGCTGGTTTATTTATTTTTTTCATAAACATTGAAACTCTTTTAAAAGACGCCATCGAAGATGTGCGGAGGTGCAATCATTTCTGATTTCATTGCTGTGAAGCGTGGTAGGAAGTTGACTGCGGAAGACCTTTGGTCTGAACTGGACACCTTCTCCGACCTGTTGGGTCTGGACTACAATAATGGAAAAGACTCTTTCAATAACAAGGTCGGTCCAAAGGGCAAGCAACTTAACAAAGGTAAGTTTTTTGCTTCCGTGTTTTCTTCAAATTTTGGGCTTTTTTTTTTTTTTAATTTTTGCAGAATCCTATGTTCCTTTTGTTTCTTGCATGATATTGATTGCTATTTCCCTTCTTTTTATTAGTGGTGTCCTGCTTCTTGCATGATCTTGAATTTTAGTATTCTGAGTAGTTTTAATGGTCTTAAAAGCTTGAATAGTTTAGTTTAGTTGGTAAACAAAATTAAGTTCTGCCTACCTACTACCTTGCTGTTTCAGTTTCATCTAAAGAAAATGGTAAAGTTTTTAATTTTTTTCCGGTAAAAAGTGCCCAAAAATCAGCTTTTTTATATGTATGAGGAGTTTCATGAAAGGGAAAAGATTGTGCTTTTACCTTTTTTCTGCTAAAAGTTCTGATGTTGTTTCTTTTTTTTTTTGGTGGGGGGGTTCAGGGACAAACGAGGGGACTCAGAAGACGAGTCGAGGTACAGAGAAAGAGGCAAAGACTCAGCGAACTCGGAAGAACATTTACAGAGGAATCAGGCAAAGGCCATGGGGGAAATGGGCAGCTGAGATAAGGGACCCTCACAAAGGCGTCCGAGTCTGGCTTGGTACTTATAACACAGCTGAAGAAGCAGCTCGAGCCTACGACGAAGCCGCCAAGCGCATCCGTGGCGACAAAGCCAAGCTCAACTTCCCTGAATCTCGAGCCCAAACTCAGCCTCCTACTAAGAAAAGGTGTGTCGTCGTCGCCCCTGAGTTGACTCAACCGAGTTTTGAAACCACTAGCCCGCCAGCCCCACCGACGCCACAACCTTTCATGGGTTTCGGTCACGGGAATGAAGTTTATAGGCCGACCGAAGCAATGGAGAGTGATTTGGAGCTGAAGGAGCAAATCTCGAGCCTGGAATCGTTCCTGGGTTTGGAGCCTGATGAGATGACTACTCAGCTGAGTGGAAACGGTGAGCGTGACTCAGTGGACCTCTGGATGCTTGATGACCTCCTGACACATCATCAGCAACAGCCCCAGCTTTTCTATTAGAGGAAAAAATAAGAAAAAAAAAAGAAAAGTATTAATAATTAGCGTTAATCATGTTTATGTTTTATAATTAGGGTTTTTAATAGGTTCCAAGACTTTAATTGGTAACATATTATGGTTTTGTTATTATGCTTAAGACTTTAATGTTTGTATCAATGCAAGGTAAATATTTGTGAAAATAAAAGATTAGCGCATATGAACTTAGAGTTTAATTCGGTCAGGTTTTTGCAGCCATCCGTAGCGAGTGATGGTTTCTGCAGTCATGTTTAGTCGGTGGTATCCACTTATACTTAATAAGTGGTATTCGATATATTTATAATTTGGTTTTATATTTACCTTTAATTAATGTTATAACAGATGATATTTAATAAATTTATAATTCGATTTCTGCACTTATGAATTTAATAAATTACAAATTATTTTTCCTTTTTTCTCTTTTTACCAAAAAAATAGTAGCACTTACCTATAAGAATAAAGTTAAATGTGGGTAAAAATCTTAAGCTTGAATCTTAATATATTTTGTAAAGTCTAAAGTTAAGTTTGAATCGTAATATATTTTGTAAAGTTTAAAGTTGAAATGGTTCTATTATCTTCTTTTCGTAACCAAAAGGATGAATAAAAGTAGGAGATATAAATAGATTTGTTTTGAGAACCTTGAATCATGAATAGCCATTCTGTCGGTTCATGTATCGTATTATCTTTAGTACTATATAATTAATGAAAAATCTCATATTTTATTAGTACTAATAATTTATTTTAAACTTTTTTAAATGTATTATTAACTAAAATTATGAACAAATGTATTGGATTAGATTTAGATTTTTTATCATTAATTGGAAACAAAAATATTTTTATTAATTGATAAATCATCTATTAAAATAATATCACATTCTCTATTAAAATATTTTTTTTAAAAAAATAATACGAGTTTTGAATTTTCGGAACGAAAAATATCTACTAATGCATTGCATCTAGACTTTACAACCACGGAGTTACTGTTATATGATCATGATCAGGCCGATGGTGATGGTGATTGTGATTAGAGTGATGTTCAATTTATTATTTGTCATTTTAATCATAGATATCAAGGATACATGTGATGGTACGTAACATATGGACCGCTTACCTACCGGCCTTTCGAATATATTAATTACGATTTAGGAACACTAAATCTTGTTCTTGTTCTTTGAGAAAATAATCTCAAAAGAAAATCTTAAAAAAAGGGGTTATTCGTTCAAAAACAAAAACAAAAAAAAAGTCGAATATTTAGTCAAATATTTAAAAGAATTTTGAAAAAATATTAAATTTAAAGCATAAATCAAATAAAAAAATTTAAAAGATGAATCAAATCTTAAATATAGTATTTTTATTTAAATTGAATTTAACTCTATTACTTATTTTATTATTCATAGTATAAAATTTTAATTTATACAAAAATTTAAATAACTTTATATATATAAATTAAATTTAAATATAAAATTTATTCATATTTTAAATTGAATTTGATCGACTATATGATCCATAGATATCCTTGGTGGACCTCACCTGAACTTGTGATGAAGGTGAATTGGAACCAATGTTTAGAGATTTTCTAGATGTTTTCTTACTTTTTCTTTCCTTTCGGAAGAGCCAAAGATACAAGAATAGTGTCTGTATTATTGTGTGTGTGTGTGT
>JAQSVH010000002.1:4409495-4428067 GCA_029448705.1 Adansonia digitata | reverse complement strand
TTGAATTTAAATAACATAAATTATAAGGGTAAGAAATGAATTCAATCTTATAAGATCCGGATTTAAAAATTTTTTTAATCTTTTTTATATATATAAAAAAATTATATTTTTTCATCTAAATATGTGTTAAATATAAACATATAGAACAAAACGAAAATATCTTCTAGACTTTTCCTTCCAACATTTTGAAAACAAATTCGCTGACTCCATCATAAGAAAGCTTACACGTTTGTCGCATAATTAATCAAAACAATTAGGTGAACATAAGATCTGTCTGTCAATGTTTTTTATCGTAAAGTCGAAATCTTGTACTGTTTCCTCTCACACTTCAAAAGGTTTCCAAGTTTGAAAAAGTTAATGGTTTTTGAAACATAGAAACCAAGCGATGAACCCACTGAAACGCTCCCTAAGGAGACATATAGAAATTCAAAATGTTGAAAACTAAGCTCTTCTAAGAACTGAATTAATTTGTGAGTAAACATAAACAAAAGCAGGGAAAAAAGAAAGAATCAATGCTGGAATTCCTTTGTTTTTTATTTCACCCTACCTTTATTGGCTTCTTTTCCTCCGGAAGCATATTCCATCTTTTGGACTTAAAAAAAAAGACGAGATGTAATGTCCCAACATTGATTAAATTACATTCCGTTAATAGATCGGATTGGATCTTGATTCGAAAATTTTAAATATTTTTTTATCTAAGCTCGGATTGGATTATCTCAAAAATTTGATATGTTGTTCATTATATTAGTAAAACATCCGGTAACCATCAAAAAAACCTTTCTTTTTTGATAACATTGTTTACGTATATCAAATTACTTATTTCACGAAATTAAAAAAATATAACGTAGTAATTACAAATTTCATTTCATTTTGGGAACTTTAAGGCATTGATTAAATTTTCTCTTTATTAAAGCATTCTTTTTATATTAATATTTTTTATTTTTATAATTAAATTTAAATAAAGATATTATATTTTTTTAATAATTAGCATTTTGGGTCAATCGAGCTCAAATTTACAAAATCCGTGCTAAGGCCTAACCTATACCTACCAAGTCTACTGGGTCGAGCAAAGAGCTCAATCCTTAGATTAGTCTAATTTAAACTCATTATTTTAATTAAGATTTGATAATTTATATATACGTATTTTGTCACACTTATTTCTTGTCAACCATAAAAGTGTAACACAAATATGAAATGTTTATTACACCTTCTTATTGTGTTTATTACGCTAATTTTATAGCAATTATGTATGTAATATTCATATTCCCTTTTCATAGTGCGTTCAAAATGATCAAATCTATTTCCACGTTAAAAACAAGGATCAAAACTTTTTACTCGTAATAAAAAAATAATGCATATATAAAATAAAAGTCTAAGAATAAGATATAGTTATAATAAAGGTTAAATATTAGAAAGTTGATTATTGTTGGGAGTCAAAATATGTATTTAGAATTCATAGGTTGGTGGGAAAGCAATTGAAAATTGAGACTTGAGAGCTCACCAGGGAAGATGCATGAACCAAACCTATTCATGCGTTGAATAATTATTTAAAAAAAAAAATCTATTTTGAAACAATCTAAATATCTAATTATAATCTCTTAGAATCCGGTTAATATGATCATAGAGATGATATCTAACATGATTTGAAATTCAATATAGAAGGTTTTTTTTCGATTTCTAACATGATTAGAATTTAGATATGGACAACCTTTTCTTTTAATCTCAAAATTTTAATACTGGTTTTCTCTACCTAATCTTAGGTTGAAGATGAAGAAAATGATTACGGTGTTGAAATTTGAATTTCAAACATGTTAAATTTCGCCTCTTAATAGTAAGCTGCATTAACCTACCCGATTAAATTACAGTTTCGTCGTTTTGTATTTCTTTTAGTTGTTAGTTTATGTACAAAATTACAAATACAATCATTATTGAAAGAGATCAAGACAATTTAGTTTTATGTTAGCTTAATTTTTTTATATAATTAAATGATTACCAACTATAATTTTGGCAGCTAATTTGGTCACAATTTTGTTTCATATGATCAGATTGGACCAGAAAGAAACATGGCAATGCCACTTGAAGAATTCATTTCTAAGAAAAACATTCAACATGTAGTATTTTAAAGTTATATATATATATATATACATATAACAGAAACATTTGGATTTGCACTAGGATTTGGCTGATCAACTGTTTATTTGTTTTTTTTTTAAATAAATCATTCTAAACTAGATTTTATCAAAAGAATTGTTAAATAATTAAACAAATTTAATCAATAGATAATATCCACTTGTGTTTTGTTTAGTAGATGATGATGACATTTGGGAAAAAGATGCTAGGGGATGTGATGAAATTTGGACAAAATCCTTATTAATTATTTATTAGTGTCTTCAACTCGACATAGATTATAGATTGGTTGTGAGTCTAAAGCCCCATTGATGGTAGGCGAATTATAGATATTGAGATTTAACCAAATTTATTAAAACTTTATTGATGATAAAGGGATTGTAGATGCAATAATTACGTAAACTAATTAAATGAAATCCATCGATGGTAGAATGATTGTAGATGCTAAAATCAAACCTTAAATTCTTCAAGTACCACTTTTTAAAAGTATTACATGAATCATTTTAAAGATGATTATATAAACTATTAATCTTATTTTGGATGACATAATATAAACCATGTAATCAGGTTCATCTTCTGATTTGCTATTGCATTAATGCCGTAGTCATAAAAATTTTCATAAAAAGGCTCAAATTCAGTCCTTGACCATGGATTATTTTGAAATTAATTTGCTTCATCTTTGACTACTTCAGTTTTTTTCCCACTCTATAGATCTTCCGTAGGTCACCATTTTTGACTCTTTTCACCAACTTTAGTGTGTCTAGAAGAGGGGGCAAAGGAGCTGTGATTTCAATTCAATGCACAAAGGCACTATATCGCCCTCAACTCATGGATCTAACCATTTCCTCGATTATGACAAATTTCGACCCACTGTTTCTTTTTCTAAACCAGCTTAACTCATTCCATTTTCTCCTTCCCCCAGAACTTTTTAAACCTCAAAACTCACTTCACTATGTTGCAAGCACATTATGTCGCTCCGACTCTTATTTTTTTTGAAATATTTATGTTTAACACATGTCTGGACATATTGGGATATGATTCTCTAAATATCGTCTTCATACATGAAAAAACTTCTAAAAAATTGAACATATCTGTCTGAATACATACCCGTATCCAACATGCCCAAATTCAAGTAATATAGCAAACACGTGCTTCTCTAGGGATCTCACAGAAGCTGCATCAACGACTTAGTGGTAACACTTCTTCATTCTTGAATAGTAGAGCAGTTTTGTTTTGGTTCCATGTGTGTTGATTGAAAGAACTCATCTTTAGACAAGCACCAGTACAGCCTACAGCTACAAACATAATAATGGCAGGCAAAAAAGTTACTCCATGAAAGTAACACATTACCTAACCTTCTTTCTATTGAAACAAATAAGTGTATCGTAAGAGGATTAGTTCACGAAGGCAAAGAAAAGGAAACATGAGATCTGTCTTCTGCTGGATTTGAAACTAAAGTACTTGCAGATTATTTGTTTAAGGAAATTAAAGTACTGCTGAAAAAACAAAACTACATTACTGCAAAATGAGAACTTTTAGACTATTTGTTTAAGAAAAAAACGCTTAGGCACAGAAATATAATTATATAACCATGTGAGACTACCACATCATGAGAACAACTAGATGCAAATGAAAACACTTTTTCAACAATGATACTAAATAAAGCACCGACAGATCCTCAGAGCCCAAATTAATTTCCAACATGATAAACAGTCCATCACCATGTCATAAAAGACTAGGAGACTTGTCACAATATTCCTCATATTCCATTAATATCGAATTGCATGTCTGAAAAAAAAAAAAAAAGGCTTTGTCAGCATGGTCGAGGAAAGAACATGGTAGACATGCTCAATCAGAAGTGCCTCAGATCAGTCGGTGGTTAAAGTTATAATCATAGGGCCAACTTCAAGAAATGTGCACACTACTGTACAAGATTCCTCCTACCAGATCATAGGAAAGTGTTGGTCTGCACATGGCAAGGTTCGATTCTGCATTACTCCAGTCTCCATTGACATATTCTAGTTGATCAAGGAATTATCACAAATCACTTTCCATGTTCATGAAACAGAACAGATTAAGTGCAATACGCTATCAAGGTTTTATAACCTGTTTGCTAACTGCTGTGCATATTTTCTTTGTCCCCAGTATTAAATATCATTATCTACGCATTAATTTTATGAGGTATGCCATTCCTCACAATTTGAACCAAACTTATGTACCAGAGCACTACTAAAATCTAAATATCCGACCCACTCAGGGGCAAGGAGACGATGAATGCATTATTCATTTTGAAAACCCTTCAATGTCGTGTAGCCGGCACAATGTCGAACTTAATTGAAAAAATGGCATCTCTTTATGCCTTCTGAGCTTCAGTCTGATAAATTTGACAAAATGGTGTATTTGAGCTAGCCAGGAGCCTAGGACTATCCAGTTTATCCACCACATTTTAGACCATGGAACAATAACTGCAGAGACAGTCAAGCCACTCTTTACACTACCTACGCTTTTTAGAAGCTTTCACTTCTACCTCGCTCCACAAAGAACCTAAATTACCCAAACTAAAAGAATTCTTTTGTCCTTAAAGGTGTCAAGCATATAAGCCCATCTCCGGACTCCCCCCCAAACGGCATTAACAAATTAAAGTTGACACGACAAATTTAAAATCACCGAAACTAAGTAACTCTGCCCACAAAACCTCCGCATATTTGGGGAGTGTCTCAACAAAGAAACAACATCACACATTGCCATTGCATTCTTCATAAGTATAAGCAACAGCAGCAATAATCAGAGCAGCAATGAGAATAGCTAGTAAAATTTACTATAAGCAACAATGAGAATAACATTACTATAATTATAAACAATTCATATAAACAATCAGGATATATACATTGATCTTGAATTTGATACATAAAAGGCAGAAATTTTAAAATACCCAATTAATGTCCAAATTAGAAAACTGAAACCAATCTTATCGGAACCTTCTCCCTGTCCCCAGCTTCATCGATACCATTTGCCACAATTCTAACCACCTTCTTAAACGCAAAATGCACGCAATTCGATAACGCGATCCAGCAAATCACCTCATAAACAAAATCCAAAGCATTAACAGTCCACGGAGACGAAGACGAAGATTCATCCCAATTTTGCCCTCCAAACCCACCAAAATTCCAACCACTACCACCACCACCACCACTGCCACCGCCGAACGGACCATATACATCACCACCGTCACTACCAAAAAAGAATCCGTAATCCTCGCCGTCGTTTGACTCATCTCCAGTGATCAACTTCCGCTTGGTGCGACGCCTTCTGCGGAGGAGAGTTCGAGGTAACGTCTTATAGGCATTAGGCTTGGTGGGAGGAGGTGCAACGGCGTCGACGGGGACGATTCCGGCGGTTACGTGAAAAATTCCAAGATTATCGGCGGACGAATCGGAGGAGAGGGAAAGGCAACCGTTTCCAGCAAAGTAATGGTGGCGATCGAGAATCAATTTCGCAAACCCTAGGCCTTGCGAAGTGGCCAAAGTTATCGTATCGCAAATTAAAGCGAGATCCATCAGAAATGAATTGAATTGATTTTGAAAAGGAGAAATTTTTAGGGATTTTAGGGAATAAATTAAAGTTCGCGAAAATAGAAGGGGGAAATTAGGGTAAGGCAAAGTTAGAAATGGAATTTGGGGATTCTGTGGAGGGAAGTAAAGGACAAAAAACTGAACAGTCAAAACGCCACGTGTTTATTTTGAAATGGTGGTTTGGACAGGCGTCTGACGGCTGGCCGTGGTTGGCTTATGGTTTACTTTCAACTTTGCAGATGAAAATTCTGTTGGCGGTTAATTTGTCGGTAAAATGTTAGTTCGTAGTGATAAAGATTCGATTCCTTGTCGAACCAATATCAGGGCTTGACATAGCTGAATTTAGGCCCGGTTTGTTGGCAGATTATGTCTTTGCTTGTCTGGATATCAGTTTGGGCTCAATTATATTTCCACCCCAATAACAAGCCTTCTATTTTTTTATATTAATCGATAAGTTTAAAGATAGTAGTAAATTAGACATATAAATTCAGTTTGAGTGATTTAAATTTTAAATTTATTTATTATTTTTATTAATTTATAGATTCGAATTCAAATTAAATAATATTATTCATGAGATTTTCGAATCCGCTAAGTTAATCTTGAAAGTCAAAGTTTAATTTTTTCCATGAACATAAATTTTAATATTTTATAATAAATCGATAATAGATTCCGAGTTCTAAATCTATTTCGAAATAATGCAATTTTAAATAGCAAATTTGGATATCCAAAATTTTTATATGTAAAAGTAATACAAATTCGGATAATAGATATTCAAGGGTTCATATTTAGTCTGTTCTCAATGCATAAAAGCAGATTGAGAATTATAAATATCTAAATCCGCACTATCCATTGCTATCCCTAAAATAAGTAAATTAAGAATTGAGATTTATTCCATCCGGTCGAAGATATAAAATTAGAAATTTTATGGAATTGTTCTAGATAATGAAAAAAAAAAGAATTTTAAATTTGTTTATAATTTTTAGTTAAAATTTTTAATATATTGGTCCATTGTGGGATGTAGACTTGATATAACTAGTCATAATATAAACATCAAATAGAAAAAAAATAACTAAAACATAACAAAAATCAATTTGATATGAGGATATAAATATTTTTAAAATTATATAATACGAATTATTAATATATTAAAATTTATATATAAAATTATCTTTAAATATGATTATAATAAAAATACGATATAAATATATAAATTATCAAGTCTAATTAAACCTATGTTATTCTATTTTGCATTTATTTTTTTTTTTGGGGGCAGATCTTAATGAAGGCCCGAATCCTTACCCAGCGATAAAAAAAAAAATGGAAAACTGGGGCAGCCCATTTGATTATATCAACACCCAAAGGCCGAAACCCTAACCCTTACAAAGTTTTCACCTTCGTTTATAAGCGTCGCTTCCACTTTTGTTCGCAAGAACCCTCGAGTTTCCACTCAACGGAGACAAGAAAGACAGAGGGGAAGACAGGAAAGGGAAACAGCAATGGTTTCTTTGAAGCTCCAGAAGCGGCTTGCTGCTAGCGTCCTCAAGTGCGGTCGTGGCAAGGTCTGGCTTGATCCAAATGAAATCAACGAAATATCCATGGCCAACTCCAGTAAGTTACTTTCTTAGTATGTAATTAAATTCTACGAATAAATCTGTTAATCCAATTTGCTGTAGTGTATAGATTCTTGTAGTTATTGTTCGCCTTTTATTACTTAGGGTTTTTTTAAGTTTCTCAGAAAACGTAGGAAAGGAAATGATAGATTTTAGATCTGAATTTCTACTTATTCTTTGTTAGTGGATAGAGTAAAAAAGTTTTCAAGTTCTATTTTCGAAAAGGTATTGTTTTTTAAGTGGAACAAAGAGGTCTGTATTATTCTCTTCGCCCATTAATTTATGTCAAACCTTGGAGTTTAGTCCATTTTTATTGCAGTTAGTCTTAAATTGAATTGGTTACAATTTTTGACATTTCACTGTGCCGTGTTTTGTTGCGAAGCGGCTTCATGGTTTTTGATTTTGTCATATGTGTAAATCAAGCGTCACTTTGTATGAATTTGATTAACTGTTTGCAGGGCAGAACGTTAGGAAACTGGTGAAGGATGGTTTTATCATCAGGAAGCCTACCAAGATTCACTCCCGCTCTCGCGCACGCAGAATGAAGGAGGCAAAGAGAAAGGGCCGACACTCTGGATATGGTATGAGTAATATGCAATTCAGTAGCTCATTTAGCATGTCGGATGTATGATTGGGTTTCATTGTTCCTCGAAGCTCGCTGTAAGCAAGATATTGTGTGTTCTAAATACTTTCAGGTAAGAGGAAGGGTACCAGGGAGGCAAGGTTGCCAACAAAGGTCCTCTGGATGAGGAGAATGCGTGTACTGAGGCGTTTGCTTCGTAAGTATAGGGAATCCAAGAAGATCGACAAGCACATGTACCATGACATGTACATGAAGGTCAAGGGTAACGTGTTTAAGAACAAGCGTGTCTTGATGGAAAGTATCCACAAATCCAAGGCTGAGAAGGCAAGAGAGAAGACACTCTCTGACCAGTTTGAGGCGAAGCGCGCTAAGAACAAGGCAAGTAGGGAGAGAAAGATAGCCAGAAGAGAGGAACGCCTTGCACAGGTAATTTAAACATCTGGTTTTGATTTATACATTGATATTGTGTTGGGAGAATGATAATGAGTCTTGGGTTCTGAATGTTTGAAGTTCAATGTGGTATTCATTCGGTTGTTCCTTGCCTTTTTTTTCCCCAATGTATCCATGCAAATGATCTACATTTCACTAAAAATTTATCTTAGAAGAAAGCATTGTTATTGGGACATGGCATCTTTGACAGACCGAGCTATATTTTGATATAACTTACTCGCTACATCACTGCAAAACTGCATGATTTTCACACCATGTATAGAAGATTGACTAGGCTCTTTCGTGCATTTGGTTTTGGATGCTTCTTCTCGGTTATTTGCTACTTATTATCGGTTTCTTGACCATACAGGGACCTGGTGAGAAGGCAACCCCTGCATCTGCACCCCAACAGGCCGAGTAAGATGCATGATAATATTTTGTTTTGCCTTAATATATCTGAACTTTTAATTTTCCGTAAAGTATTAATATCATATGCTTGTGTCCAAAACATCTTTGGACATAGGTTTTATCTGTTTCAACAAGTCTAATTTGGGTCTGCTATGATTGTTTGCAGGGGAGTCAAGAAGGCGAAGAAGTGAATGAAACAATGAAGATGGCTAAACTTTATACGTTAATGCCTTTTGTTTTCTTTATAGGAGTTTGTTTACGAAACTCTCTTTTCATTTATGTTAACAATTTGGACTATAAATTAGGGAATTTTGGAAACCCCAGAGCTGTTATATTAAATGAAGATATTTGTGGTGTTAGTGCATTGTTCAATTATGATGTATGTGGTATGATTTTGAAATGGTGCTGAACTTTTTGGCACTAAAAATATCGGTATCGTTGGTGAGATACCTGGTGAAGGCTGCATAGGGTTGATACGATAATCAGATTTTAGGCTGGCTCTCTAGTGTTAGCTTTCGTATCGAAATTTAATTGGAATTGGCTAAAGGACTTTTTTTAAAAGGGAGACCCTCAGCACAAAATCCTGCGGGACTTTTGAGCACTTCAAAGAAAACTGTATCTTTGTGGAAGCGAATGCGGGGTGATGACAAAAAAACATCTTAGAAATTGATCTTTACGGTTGAATTATTCAAATTCGTTTTCTAGACTTATAGTTTGGAATTTTCTTATGCATTCGAATAGCATCTAGAATGGTAGGTAATCAGGCAATACGTAATCGAAAATGGCGGGCTCCTATGTGGCAATCCATAAGTATAACATCGTGCTTTCTTATGTCAACGTTGAAGACTTTTATAAATTATTAAATGTAACCAAATTTAAAAATATATTGTTGATATATTGATAATAAAATTGTGTGAAATTTATTAATATTCATTAATGTTATTTTGAATATTTATTGATTATAATACTGGGTTCGTATCTATAATTTCAGTTCTCGGCTGTTACAAAAACATTGAAGCATTGTTCTTTGAAGTTGAGTCGCTGTGCCTGAAACTCTGAAATCTAAAGTTTGGGCCCACCCACAAATAAAATTAAAGGAAAAAAAAACGATTAAAATCCCAATTCAACTCCGCCTTTAAGGTCTCTGCAAACCCAATTCAATCATATTCTCAATATTCCATCTTTACTTTATCAAATCCAACCAAAAAAAAAAAAAAGGAAATTCTCGGATAATTTTAATTTATCGATCAAATTTTATGGCGTCGGATTCGGAGCAACTGGTTTTCGGAGGTAGGCCCCGGTACTACCAGATGCAATCGGAGCCGCTACCGTCCATGCCGTCATCGTCCGTCTCCTCTCCGGAGTCAACTCGGATTTTCGACGAGTTACCAAAAGCCACCATCATCTCCGTCTCCAGACCTGACGCCGCCGATATCAGCCCCATGCTCTTATCTTACACCATTGAATTCCGATACAAGCAAGCAAGTTTTTTCCTTTTTTTTTTGGCTTTCATTTTGCTATCAAATCTTTCTAGAGTTACGTTGATACCTTAAGTTCGAATTCTATGTTCCGCCTCTTAACGTTTTCTTTTCTCTATGTGCTAATTTTTTCATTTTTTATTCTTCAGTTTAAGTGGCGGTTATTGAAGAAAGCTTCGCAGGTTTTTTACTTGCACTTTGCTTTGAAGAAACGATTGTTTATCGAAGAAATTCAGGAGAAGCAAGAGCAGGTATGTATATAAAACAAAACGACAATGTTCATCTGTGTTTCTGCTAATTAATAGCTCTTTGCTTTGGAAAGGATTAGGATTTGAATGTAGTTTTCACACTGAATATTATTATATTAAAGGTTAAAGAATGGCTTCAAAATCTAGGAATAGGAGACAGTGCACCGGTTGTGCAAGATGACGATGAACTGGATGATGATGCTCTTCTTTTACATCGAGAAGAAAGCTTCAAAAAGAGGTGGTTGTTATGAAAAATTTTCCTAGAAAACAAAAGAAAATATAATTTCCTGCTCTTATGAGTGTCTTTTTATTTTATATACTCAGGGATGTTCCATCAAGCGCTGCTCTTCCAGTTATTAGACCCGCCTTGGGAAGGCAGTCTTCTATATCTGACAGAGCGAAGGTTGCAATGCAAGAATATTTGAATCACTTTCTTGGAAATATGGATATTGTAAACTCTCGAGAGGTACACATTTCTAAACATGGTTATATCCTGATGCATGTTGGCAATCATTCTCATTCTTCATTTGCATTTATCTTCATAGGCGTTAGACCTTCCTCTAATAGACTCCGCTATGCCTATAGAATAAACCATGTAATCCCTCATGTATTTTTGTTGATAATAGATAACCAAATTTAACTTAGCTTTCCTTTTTTATGCAATAATCATGAGGTAGATTAATCCTCCTAATTGCTGGTTCATTAAATTGTCAGCTGATAAAAGGATTATGTAGCTGCAGTCACAGTTCTTGGTTCAAGTGCCATTGAATTACTCTTAGAAATTGGAATTTGTTGCTACTTCCTATTTGTTGCATGTTTTGAGTTTTGTTCCTTTGTTTTAGTGTTGTTAAGGGTGCAAGGTGCACTCTAGGCATCAGAACCATTTTATGGCTCGAGATGCAAGGCAAAAAAATTGCGCTTGCCTAAGCAAAGTAAGGCGCAATGTGTATGCGTCTGTGTGTATATACATAGTTTTGATAATAAACACTAAAGAGTGGCCTGGTTTTTCCTACAAAACATACAAAATTTTCTTTTCCTTGTGTTGGCCAATATGCATGATTCCCTATGACCTTATGTTTGTTGTTGAATATTCAAACATGGAAAGGTGATGAGTTTGATATTTTTCCCCTTTTGTACTATTAAAGGTATAGCAAATGAAAAAAAAAAAAATAGAATTGAAGATATTAAATAGAACTTTAATCAGGCAGGCTTTTTTTTTTTCCCCCCGCACCTGCTGTCTTACAAAAAAGCATGCCAAGGCATCCGTGTGCCTAATCAAATGTGTCTTCCCCGAAAGGGTCTGAGACACAACACCTGGTTACACCTGGGTGCACACCTTAATAACACTGCTCTATGTCACTCTTTTGTTGTTTGTATTAGTATCTCTGTCAATTTTCTTGTAGGTCTGCAAGTTTTTGGAGGTTTCAAAGTTGTCATTTTCTCCAGAGTATGGCCCTAAGCTGAAGGAAGACTATGTAATGGTGAAGCATCTACCAAAAATTGCTAAGAATGATGACTCGGATAGATGCTGTGCATGCCACTGGTTCGATTGCTGTAATGACAACTGGCAAAAGGTAATGTGATCTCATTTCTTAAAGCTTGGTTTATTTTCAAACTTAAAATGCGCTTGTTTCAGAACACATGTTGTCGGGGCATATGGTGCAGCAAGTACTAATTGCCTCTCCTCTGTTTAGATATTCCTTGGGTAGGAGGGAGACTGTCAAACTGGCACGTCAGTGTGCATCGTTTGTGCTTCAGCAAGAGATATCACTTGGCCTGTTGTCTTAGTGATGTAGTATATGTATACAAATCTCCTAGTGTTGTTAAATGGGTTGGATTGGTTAAATTAAAATAATATTATAGGATTTGAGAAGAGGGTTTTGAAGATGGGTTAATTGTCACCATATATTGGTTCTTATGCTTGAGAGCGCTTGCGTTGTTGTATCTTGTCTTGCTAAAATGTTCCGATTTGTTGTACCTTAATCTCGCCATATGACAATAACTCTCCGGTTGGACCATAAAGTTACACTCCTTTGCTATCATTTTGGTGTTTTCAAATTTTAGCTTATTCAATTGACCAATGTTTTAGTGTTCTCATGTCTTATAATTATTTACAGGTGTGGGCTGTACTGAAACCTGGATTCTTGGCCTTGCTGGGAGATCCGTTTGATACCAAACCTTTAGATATAATTGTTTTCGATGTATTACCAGCCTTGGCTAGTAACAGTGAGGGCCGGGCATCTTTAGCAGCAGAAGTAAAGGAACGTAATCCTTTACGCCACTCTTTTAAGGTCAGTAGAATACTTGCTGTCCAGTCTGTGGGAAGTTTTTCCTCCTGATGGGCATGTTATTCTATTTAACAGTTTAGTAGTCATGTTAAAAGTTTAGGAGACTGTTGTTTATAATCAATGACCTTTTATTATTACTTCATTTTCTTGTTGTGATTTGGATCAGATCCCTGACCCAAAAGAAAACAAAAAATTTATTCCACTAGAAAACCCATGGTGATACTTCTGCCATTCAAAAATATACTTGATCCCAAAATCGCTCATCATTAACCTTTATCAACATCACATTAGGCATCAAACATTTAGAATCAAGATAAACTTGTGGGTTTTTTGCATTTAAGATTTTTTTGAGACTGTAAGTTTTACTTTAAAAAAGAATATTTATCTCTGTAATGGTGGGTTAAGTGGTATCTCTGATGATTATATCTAGAGAAATTCACTTTCTAACAGATAATTGGGAACTTCAAAAGGTCACATGTGGAATCCGGAGCATTAGGTTAAGAACTAAGAGTAGTGCTAAAGTTAAAGATTGGGTTGCTGCAATTAATGATGCTGGGCTTAGGCCCCCTGAGGGCTGGTGTCATCCTCATCGCTTTGGCTCTTTTGCTCCTCCAAGGGGTTTGACAGAAGATGGTAGTCAGGCTCAATGGTTTGTAGATGGGATGGCGGCTTTTGATGCTGTAGCTTCATCAATTGAGGATGCTAAATCAGAGGTATGTCCTTTCTACTCTTGCAGATTGACACGAGATGTAGTAAACTGATTTCTTTGGCATACAAAACCTACTGTATGATCCTAAAATTTATGCAGATATTTATTTGTGGCTGGTGGCTTTGCCCAGAATTGTATCTACGCCGTCCTTTCCATGAGCAGGCATCCTCCAGGCTTGATGCTTTGCTGGAAGCCAAAGCTAAGCAAGGAGTTCAGGTATTGTAATCTTCCATTTATTTATCAAAAGGTTATTTATTTCTAACAAGTCAATAAAAACTTTTTTTTGGTAAATTAAAATGGATGTTGAATTATATACTTCACTGGACATATTGTCTTGATGGCTGCGTACATGAATTAGAACTCGTATATCAAGGCGTATATGTGTTAACCATTTATTACTTATTTTTTCTTCCATTCGTTTTGTCTACCGGTAAGCTCATTTACTGTCTGATAGTTGAAGACATTTGGTTTGATTTGAAGCCCCTTTAAATTTTGCAGACCTGCTTTCATTTTTGCATACATGTTCGTTTTCATTCTTTTAAAACAAATTAAATATCTACTTCTACTATATAGGTCTATGTCCAATCCTGATGTGAAAATGTTGAATGTTTAACGAATTACCTTTTTAATTATTTACTTAATAATGATGTGAATGTGTCTATGACTGCAGATATACATTCTTCTCTACAAAGAACTTGCTCTTGCTTTGAAAATCAACAGTGTCTATAGCAAGAGAAGGCTTCTTAGTATTCATGAGAATGTGAGGGTGTTGCGTTATCCTGACCATTTCTCTACTGGTGTCTATCTATGGTATGAATTACTTGGAGAATTGAGTGTGTACATACATTTAAGTTGTAAGTCATTTTAATATATTGGATCTGTTCAGAGCCTGATACGTATTTCTTTTTTCTGTAGGTCCCACCATGAAAAACTTGTAATTGTTGATTACCAAATTTGTTTTATTGGTGGACTTGATTTATGCTTTGGTCGCTATGACACCTTTGAACACAAGGTGGGGGATAATCCTCCCTTAGTGTGGCCTGGAAAAGACTACTATAATCCAAGGTAAGCTTTTAGTTTAAACAAAGATTCTCCTTTGAATGTTTGATTAATATTTTTCTTAAATTTGTTTCCAAATTAGACTTGCCTATTCATTTTGGCCTTTCATGAAATTGTCAGATGTCAGTTATTAGTTATTTTGTACTTAGTTTATACTACATTCTGTTGTGTGTGTTATACCATGGAAGACATCATTACAAGTATAGTGATTGGACGTTTTTGGCAGGTTTTTCACACTCTATCTATCATAACTTTGATAGTGGCTGCTTGCTTCTGCTTAAAGTGTCTATCACTTGCAGGGTTTTAGGCTTATGCCTCAATGTTTCAGTCTAACCAATTTTCAATTTCATTTTCATCAGGGAATCTGAACCAAATTCATGGGAAGATATAATGAAAGATGAGTTGGATCGAGGAAAATATCCTCGAATGCCTTGGCATGATGTACATTGTGCACTCTGGGGCCCTCCTTGTCGTGACGTAGCACGACATTTTGTTCAGCGGTGGAACTACGCCAAGGTCATCTTTATTTATAATTAATATAGTGAACAATAAAAACTGCAATAATTTTGTTAATTGACAAAGTTATGCTTTATTTTTTCATTTTTATATAGAGAAACAAAGCTCCATATGAGGAAGCAATTCCACTACTTATGCCTCAGCAGCATATGGTGATTCCTCATTATATCGGAAGAAGCAAGGAGATTGAGTTTGAACGCAAGAATGTTGAGTACAATAATAAAGTCACCAAAAGACTGGATTCCTTTTCTTCTGGATCATCTTTACAAGATATTCCTCTACTTTTGCCGCAAGAGGCTCAGGAGTTGGATAGTTGCAGTTTGTCTCCAAAATCAAATGGGTTGGACTCTAGGGCCAGTAAAGGTGTTTCTTTTGCTTTCAGAAAGTCCACGATAGAGTCAGCAGTTGCAGACACACCCATGAAAGGCTTTGTTGATGACCTTGGCTCCTTGGATCTTCATAATGAAAGATCTTCTAACCTAAAAACGCAGCCCGGATCCAGACTTTCAGACCTAGAGTGGTGGGAAATACAGGAACGGGGTGATCAATTTGGTTTTGTGGATGAGGCTGGACAGGTTGGACCACGAATTTCATGTCGGTGTCAGGTGGGTTGTATTCTCATCAAGACTGTAAGAGTTTTGTATCTGCCTCATAATATTTGTTTATTTTTCTACATTTTGATGTCTCAATTTCTTAGTCTTGTTTCCTAATGTACATAAATATTTCATTGGAATTCATGTCATATATTTTGTTAAACTGCATATTAGTGTCCTGAGAGAGGGAAAAAAAAAAAAAAAGAAGTTTACAATGCTAGGGATGAGGAAGTAATATCTGTGGTCATAATATTGGTTCAGGCCTTCAGTGCAGTGCATTTGCAGCCCATTAATTCTTTGTGTGCCTAATGAGCTTCGGCTTTCGCTAATGAAGGAAGATTATTATTTATCTTCTGCAGTTAGTTTGGGCTACTAGGCACGGTGATGATATTAATATGATCTGTCATTACTACTGTTCCGTTTGATATTCTTTCTCATCTGAAAGGAGACTTTTAGCTTATAAGTAGTATCAATCGTTGATGATCTATAATTTTCAGGTTATAAGGAGTGTCAGTCAGTGGTCTGCTGGAACCAGCCAAATAGAAGAGAGCATTCACAGTGCTTATTGCTCCCTCATTGAGAAAGCAGAACACTTTATTTATATAGAGGTATATGCTGATTTTTTAAATCTTTTACTGCATCTTTAACTGCATTTCACGATGAATTTATCTATTACATGGCTTGTTATCCTTACTGTTGTTTCATTCTTGTGCAACCTTTCCCAGAACCAATTTTTCATATCAGGCCTTTCAGGAGATGAAATTATTCGGAATCGCGTGTTAGAAGCATTATACCGGCGTATTATGCGAGCATACGATGATAAGAAGTGTTTCAGGGTTATCATTGTCATACCACTGCTTCCTGGTTTCCAGGTTTTTCATTTTTGGCCAACACTCTTCTAATTTGGAGTTAAGATAATGGCATTATGTTTGAACTCATTTTTAAGTTTAACAGGGGGGTCTTGATGATGCTGGTGCTGCTTCTGTGAGAGCCATAATGCACTGGCAGTATCGGACCATTTGCAGAGGACAGAATTCAATACTGCATAATCTTTATGATCTTCTTGGTGCTAAAACTCACGATTACATATCTTTCTATGGCCTCAGAGCACATGGTAAACTTTTTGATGGCGGTCCTGTGGCTACCAGTCCGGTATGTTTTTGCACCAACGCTTTATCTTCCTCTATCAGTTGCTAGTTCTGTTTAATTCTGTTTACAGGCATATAATGTCTTAGCAACCTGAAAAATGAAAGTTTAGCACATAGCATGTCCATGTTTGATGATTTATTTGTCCCTTACCATTTCTGCAGGTATACGTGCATAGTAAAATCATGATTGTTGATGACTCTGCAGCCTTAATTGGATCTGCTAATATTAACGATAGAAGTTTGCTCGGCTCAAGAGATTCGGAGGTATCACTGCATTCAGGATTTTTTTAAAAAATGTTGCTCTGAAATTAGGGTATTTTAGCGTCTGAAAACATAAAGATAATTGGGGGCTAAAATGTTGATGGAGATAAATGAAAAAACATAGTGGAATTGAGAAACAGGTTGCTTGAAATTTGAAAGGGATCAGTAAATAAAATAAAGAATTGATAGGTAAAGATTCTGAGATTCAAAACACAAATTTAGGGTTAGACTTCGGTCAGCAGAAACTCAATTCTATGATAAAAGAGTTTAATATCCTTGATTAAGATGTAACATATCTGTATCACTTTTCCAAGAAGTTTAATGTCACGATTAATATTTCAGATCGGTGTACTTATTGAAGACAAAGAGTTTGTTGATTCATGGATGGGAGGAAATCCTTGGAAGGCTGGAAAATTTGCTTTAAGTCTTCGCCTCTCATTGTGGTCCGAACATCTTGGTCTTAAACCTGGAGAGGTTTGTGAGCCATCATCCATTGTTCATCATTGTATGTTCAAGATTATATGCTCATTTAACTGGACTTGGAGATCAATCATATGATATTTTAGAATATCTTGTGTCATTCAGCTGATAAACATGTTTGGCCTTTTTCCTTTCCTTGCTCCTCAGATAAATCAAATAATCGACCCCATTAGTGATTCAAATTACAAAGATTTATGGGTTGGGACTGCAAAGGTAAGAACTGGAATTGGCTGTTTGTTTAGTACTTTTGCATTTTATATTTCTGAAATGCTCCAGCTAAAAGGAATCAAAGAATTTCGGGTGGTTTTGAAAATTAGCCAGATAAGTAGCGTAATGAAATTTAGCCTTCCTAATTAGGATAGATGATCACATGGTTTAAGACCTTACAACTGCTCAATGACCATATACATGCATAGTATTTCAAATAATACGGATTACTTTCTGTAATTTTTTACTCCGAGTGACAAATATCAAATTATTTTGTATGACAGATGAATACGACAATCTACCAGGATGTGTTTTCCTGTGTCCCGAATGATCTCATACATTCTCGGTACGAGTACATCTCTTTCCTACACACCCTTGCTTTTTTCTCTTTGGTTATCCTCTTATGACATGAACTCCATGTACGATAACAAATGCAGGCTTGCACTCCGACAAAGCATCGCCTTTTGGAAGGAAAGACTCGGTCACACAACTACTGATTTAGGAATAGCCCCAAAGAACTTAGAATCATACCGCAATGGAGATATCAAACAAACAGATCCCCTGGAGAGATTAAACTCGGTACGTGGACATCTTGTTTCTTTCCCCTTGGATTTCATGTGCAAAGAAGATTTAAGACCTGTATTTAATGAGAGTGAATATTATGCCTCTCCCCAAGTTTTTCATTGAATGGGGAGATTAGATCTCTTTTTTCCCCAACAGATTTGCACATAAATCCTATGATAGAGAGAAAATGAGAGGATAATTATATTTTTGTAAGCCTCATTAAGGAAATATGCATCTGCAATCATTCTGTGTAAAGTTTATTTAGATATTTGCTATATTACTTTGATTCTTC